>WNYA01001288.1:48558-75561 GCA_019512145.1 Engystomops pustulosus | reverse complement strand
CCTTGGTAACGGAGGAGTAGCATTAGAGAACGGTCCGGGCTGGCGCTGAGGTGCTGTAAGGTGAGTAGTGGAGGGTCCGGTGGACCTGATAGTCTATGGGTGGGGAGCAGTGCTCACCCCGGGAGCTGGCCATCTAGTCTGCCTGTGTCCATAATATTAGAAAGGTGATAATGTGCACCACAAGTCCCAGCAGAGCTGATAGGACAACCCCAAACCTTATCCAGAACAACAATGTCCAATGGAATCACTGGTTCTCCTGCAGTATGTATGTATGTACACAGTGACTGCACCAGCAGCAGAATAGTGAGTGCAGCTCTGGGGTATAATACAGGATGTAACTCAGGATCAGTACAGGATAAGTAATGTCATGTATGTACACAGTGACTGCACCAGCAGCAGAATAGTGAGTGCAGCTCTGGAGTATAATACAGGATGTAACTCAGGATCAGTACAGGATAAGTAATGTCATGTATGTACACAGTGACTGCTCCTGTAGTCACTCACCACTTTCCTGTCTGTTCTCTTGTAGTCACTCACCACTTTCCTGTCTGTTCTCTTGTAGTCTCTCACCACTTTCCTGTCTGTTCTCTTGTAGTCACTCACCACTTTCCTGTCTGTTCTCTTGTAGTCACTCACCACTTTCCTGTCTGTTCTCTTGTAGTCACTCAGCACTTTCCTGTCTGTTCTCTTGTAGTCTCTCACCACTTTCCTGTCTGTTCTCTTGTAGTCACTCATCACTTTCCTGTTTGCTCCCCGTTGTGTGTGTTTATTCATAGTGAGTGTTTTGCGGACCTGCTCTGGTTGTTACCTGTTATTCCTGTCCTCCTTCCTATATTTAGTCAGTTATATGTTTGTGTGCAAGCTGGGATTGATAGTTCTCCAAGTTACTTGCAGCAATATTTTTGTTAGGTGGGCCAAAATTTAGTATACCAGACCCTAGTATCCTTTACTCTTTTTCCCTACTATCTGGATAGGTGTTTGTGTTCAGAGAGAGAAGTTGTTGGGTCCGGGGAAGCTGACCATCACCCGCAGGCAGGGACTAGCTTAGTCATAGGGTAGGGGACAGTGTGGGGTCATTTTTGGGGTATATTTTGCCATCTGATGGGTTCAAGATGGACCCAGAGAAGGTCAAAGCGGTGTTGGAATGGACAAGGCCTGAGACCTTGAAAGCATTGCAAAGGTTTCTGGGCTTTGTCAATTATTTTAGAAAATTCATCCAGAATTCCTCTCTGCTTGCTTAACCTATAACTGATTTGACTGAGGACACAATCATCATGTATGATCTCCTGCCGGCACTTCATGTAGACAGGTGAGCTCCAACCAGCCAGAGGCTGTCAGAGGAAGCCTGATGGTAGCCGTGGTGTTGTGATAACTAGCAAGCCAAGACACTTTTCACTTAGTACGAGGGTCCCTAGGTTGGATTAGTGGGAGCTTCATGAAATGCCTGGTCTAGCTAGTGGTCTACTATGTTCATGACCAGGTGGAAGGATATTTTATGATGGTCATTGCTCTTGAACTTGTGCCCCCAGCAGGTCCAGTCCATTAAGTTTCTGTACTAGGCGATCAGATGCCTCCAAACATCCGAACCCGTCAACTTCAAGACTCCTGCGAACTATAAAGAACTTGAAATATGCAAGAAATGAACATCACAGACTAAGAAAATCCTTTAATTTAGTGACTTACAGCCAGCAGTAAGATGCCCCATTTCCCTGAGTTGCTGGATCCATCTCCCCGTATATAGTGTATGTGATGTTTTTGTGTACAATTCCCTCCTTATCACGCACACAGGTCATATTTTTGGTGTTTGAGAAGCCCGCTGCGGTAGCGGAAGGCCTTGCTGCATTGGGCGCATATAAAGGGCTTCTCCCCCGTGTGGATTCGTTGATGGACGACAAGATTAAACTTCTGACTGAAGTTTTTGTCACATTTCCCACAGGAGTACGGCTTCTCCCCAGAGTGAGTCCTTTGGTGAAGCACCAACTGCGAGGATTTGCCAAAGACCTTGTTGCACATGGTGCACCTGTGGCGGCCGCCGGAGTGCATCGCCTGATGCTCCACATACTGGTCTGACTGGGAGAAACATTTCCTACACTGGTCACATTTATATAGGTTTTTAACTGTTCTCCATCTTGGATCAGGAGAAGTCCGATTATCAAAGACACAGGATGACGACTTTGGTCTTCGTTTGGCAACTGGTGGACAATATGGTGAGATATCGATTGGGTTGTGACCTGTAGATTTTAGATTCTGAGAGACTAAGGAAACTTCACCAGGAGATTGAAGAGTGGAATAAAGTGCATCAATGCCTTTCCAAGCTATGTCAGATGAAGGCTTCACCCAAATATTAACTTTATAGGGTCCCGTATGCACTGACCTCTTCTCAGATATTGAACTCGGAGCTCGCTTTGACTTGAGATGTCTACCTAATGGCGCCAGTGGTGAAAATGATGTCCTACATTCAATACTTTTCCAAGTCTTCAGTGGTGATTCCATTCTAAAAGTTTTGGTTACTTCTGGAAGGTCATAGTTTCTAACCTTTTGAGTTTGTTGAGAAGCAAGTGGAGAACTTAAAGATCTATCTTTTGTAGGAGGTGACTGGGGGAGGTTTGATACAGAAGAGTTTTCTGTAGGCAGCTTTTTTTTACATGGTCCATCCCTCTGATGGCGAATAAGACTTGTTCGATAGCGGAATGACTTGTGACATTCTGAGCATACATATGGGTTCTCTCCTGTATGTATACGTTGGTGCACCACAAGATTGAAGTGTTGGCTGAACCTTCTTCCACATTCTGTGCAGACATAAGGTCTTTCCCCGGTGTGAGTCCTCTTGTGGAGAATGAGCGTAGATTTACGAATAAAACTCTTATTGCATTCTGGGCAAATGTTTCGGGACCCGGTGTGGGATTTCTGATGTTCCACCAGATGACTCAGGTGACCAAAGACTTTTTTGCATTGACTACATTTATATGGTTTCTCCAGTAGACAATGTGAAATGGGCCGGGATATAGCTGGCAAGTAAGTGGACAAATGGCAAGCAGAGGTGGGCGATGTAGAAGAAAGAGGAGATAATGGGGATAGTGACAGTAAATATCTTCTCGAAGGCTCCTTTATACATGATTGATGAACGGTGGATGTAACCAATGAAGAGCATTTCCCATTTGGTGCATCATAATGTGAAGAGTAAGTTTTTATACAGGAGGCCGGAGAGCACAGCGTGATGGATGAAGCAGGATGCACTGCAGCTGATGGATGATTTCTAGCAGAGGACAATGAAGAAGTAAGTTTTGCATTTTGATTCTGACATGAGGTGGAACATGTTACAGATTGTTTTTTGCTCGATTGGTAAATGGTGTCAAGGTTTACGGCAGGTGCACGATATTGTGAATATCTTGAGGCCAAGGTTAGTTTCTTATTCGATGGCAATGTACGAGGCATGGAGGAGAAGGATGAGTCCAATGGGGACTTATAATTCAATGAATGACTGATGGAGGAATCTGAGGCCAATGGAGTTTTAGTATGGGATGAACAACTGATGGAAATCGCTGAGGCTGATGAAGCTTTAGTATTTAATGAAAGACTTTTGGCTGGAGGATGTCTTCTCTGTGTAGGTCTGTTGGTTGAAGAAGATGGATGAGTTATATTACCAGATGGAGAGCATACAGAGGAGGGTGCAGCCAATAGAGTTTTAACACCTGATTGGTCACAGGTCAAGGCTGATGATTTCCTCGACAAGTCATGAGAATTGGATATTGAGGGAAATTTGCTTCTTGCTGGAGGATGTGAGGAAGAAGTTGCAGCTGATACGTCCTTGAGACTTTGTAAATTGTGGCGACTGTCTTTTGAGGAGGACAATGGTCTAAGAAGTTTGGAATCTACTGTATTACTGAAAGATGCTGAATGACTGATTGGAGAACATGAAGGAACAGGTGATGTTTTATTCGGTCCATTGCTCCTTTTCTCTTCTATGACTTGTGTTTTTGGTAAATGTCTGACACATGTTCCCTCTTTCTCATGCCTGACCAGAGCCGGCTTGTAGCGGAAGCCTTTGTCACATGTATGACATGTGTATGGCTTCTCTCCTGTGTGAATTCGCTGATGGATCACAAGGTTAAATCTCTGGCTGAACCGTTTCCCGCACTCCGTACAGGCGAATGGTCGCTCCCCAGTGTGTGTCCTCCGGTGAAGCTTCAGGATGCACTTTCTAATGAAGGTTTTCCCACAGTCCGGGCAGGGAAAGCTCTTGTTTTCCCTGTGTAATTTCTCGTGCTCGGCCAGGAGGATGCAGTCGGTGGTATCCTTCGAAAATCTACTGAAACTATTCTGCGTTTCCGTAGTGTGAATTCCAGGTGAGAGCTTTATACTTTCAGAATTAGACAAAACTTTGTGACTCTTGTAAGATGTTGTTAGCAGTTGGTCAACTATCTTGGTCTTCTCATCATCTTGGGTCTGTATTGTGCTTGTTGTATGTAGCAGATCCTCCAAGGAAGCTCTGTCATGGGTATCGAGAGATCTGAGCGTATCGATCCCTGGGTTCTGAAGATTTACAAGGGCCTCGCCTTCCAAGGTAGATGGTAACTTGTTTCTGCGATGGTCGACTTTATGGTCATTAGGCAGGGAGCAACTATCAAGGTCTTCTTGACATTGGATGCATGGCTTGTCGGGATCTTCCAGGACATCATGGACAGGCTTCTTGTATTGAAGGTTTGATATGTTGATGTTGTCTTTATCCCTCCTTATTGGTAAAATACTCAAGACTGAAGGGGCATTTTCTTGTAATTCTTCAAAATATAAGAAAATGTCTTCTGAAAAATAGGGAGAAAGTAAAAGTCAGGTCTGGCCTCCACTCTACTAGTTACATCCCAAATGAGATATAATCGGCAGTCTACTAGTTACCTTTAATAAAGCTATGACCTTCACTCACTGAGTCAATTACTAGTTGATTGCCATTTTAATGGTCTCCAATTCAACCTTTACTTCCCAGGTTACTTACCCAATGAAAGCAATGTTTCCAGGTTTTCCTGCATAACCTCCATGTAGAGATGCTTCTGCCACTCCTCGAGATGGCGCCATTCTTCATCTGAGAAATATACGGCCACATCACTGAAGTTCACAAGGAGCTGAAACACAGACAAACAAGTTGGGATTGTTGTACTCCAGAGCTGCATTCAAAGTTCTGCCAGTCACTAGTGCAGACCATCAACAAGGTGGTGATCGGTGATGACACAATATCACTATATCTCAATATCACTATGGTATGTAAGTGCAGCTCTGGGGTATAATACAGGATGTAACTCAGGATCAGTACAGGATAAGTAATGTCATGTATGTACACAGTGACTGCACCAGCAGCAGAATAGTGAGTGCAGCTCTGGCCAAAGAGCTTACAGTCTATGAGGATGAGGGGACAACAAGAGCTTACAGTCTATGAGGATGAGGGTGACACAGAGCTTACAGTTATGAGGATGAGGAGGGGTGACACAAGAGCTTACAGTCTATGAGGATGAGGGGGTGCTATAAGAGCTTACAGTCTATGTGATGAGGGGGTGACACAAGAGTACAGTTATGAGGATGAGGGGGTGCACAAGAGTTACAGTCTAAGATGATGAGGGGGGCACCAGAGCTTAACAGTCTATGATGAGAGGGGGGCACACAAGAGCACTTACAGTCTATATGGATGAGGGGGACACAAGAGCTTACAGTCTATGAGGATGAGGGGGTGACACAAGCTTACAGTCTATGAGGAGAGGGGGTGACACAAGAGCTTACAGTCTATGAGGATGAAGGGAGGACACAAGAGCTTACAGTCTATACAGTGATGGCAACCTTTTAGAGACGAGTGCCCAAAATACAACATAGACCCCCTTATTTATCGCAAAGTGCCAACACAGAAATTTAATTTGTATTTACTCCCTCTCTGTCACAGTTTCATTGATACCAGCACCTGAGGCACCAATAAAGCAGAAAATAGTCCAGATAGCACGTCACTTTAAATATATCTGTGCACAGCAAGTCCTGGGCTGTCTGGGACTGTAGGAAGATACCTGGAGTCATCTCTGGTGATGGCCTGAGTGCCCACAGAAAGGGCTCCGAGTGCCACCTCTGGCACCAGTGCCATAGGTTAGCCATCACTGGTCTATGAGGATGAGGGGGGGCACCAGAGCTTACAGTCTATGAGGATAGAGAGGTGACAAAAGGTGTGTAAGAGCTTGTATAATGGTCCGGCCATTTTTATAAAGGGATGGAATAAAAAATTAATAAATAAAAAAAAATGCTGTTGAACCAGTCATCAGCCGCATCTTATATACAAACTCCATTTTTGTAACAGACAGGGGGAGTACCCAGAATTGGTTAATACAGAGTAAAGTTTCATGCAGGTAGTTAGTGCGATAGGTTGCCTACATATGTTTTAAGAGCACGTTTGAAGCTTGGGGGTTTATTATTAGTCTGCTAGTCCGGGGAAAGTCATTCCAAACAATGGTGCAGCTTGGAGAAGTCCTGGAGATGTGCATAGGAGGTTCAATTAAGGTAGAGATTAATCTAATATCAATGGCAGATTAAGAGCACGGGTTGTGCTATAGACTGAGAAGAGAGATAGAGAGGTGCAGCATTATGCAGAGCTTTGTGGATAGGGTTATTAATTTGACTGTATTCGGAAGGAGACGGGCAACCAGTGCAGTGACTGGCACAGACTGGAGGCATCCGTGTAGCGGCGGTCTGTAAGTTGAGCCTGGCTCCTGCATTGAGAATAGATTGTAGAAGAGATGGTTGAGTGGATGAAAGTACATGGGAAAAAGTCCCTCTTTAGGACTCACAGGGGAAGTTGACACCTCAATATTTTGCCAATTTCTTAAAAGAGAGAGACTGAAAATGACAAGGGGCGGCTCCGCATGTGTCATAGGATGTGAATTTTACAGGATTAAAGAAGACGACAGTAAACGGCCTCAAACGTTCTGTTCAATGATCAAAGCAGCAACATGAGACGCACGCGGCCCTCCCCGCGTATGATCAGAAACACGTCCCGGGAGACGTTCCATGTAACAGATGGAAATCACAGACATCATTCTGTTCACGAAATGAAAACTTACAAGTCTTCACCTGTGGTTACATTTACTTACCGAATTAAAGGCACACGGTCACCGGCTTTTTCACCCTCTGGAAGGATCGGAGCTACCTGGTTCCCTTCTTCCCGGATAAACATCAAAGTACACCTGTAAAAATACAAAACACCTTCAATTGTATGTAAATGAGCTGAAATGTGTCACATAAGGCCTAAAGGGGGCGTCACTTCAAATGCCCATAGACAGCTTGAACTGTGTCTGTTGTATTGTAAAGGAACCTCCGAATCCAAACAGTGGTCCTGTGCTACCGAACAGAGATATAGACAGTAACATAGTTTCTAATGGGGTGCAGATAAAGATTACATTCAAACTCAAACTTTAACTCATGTGTATCTGGTTCAGTAGCACACAGACAAGCTAGTGTGAGACCAATGTAGAGGTGTAAGAAGTTATGCCACACCTCTGGGGAAAAAAGTGGACTCTTTTCTGCTCTCTGTCACAGACTTGGAGATTTCTTTAGGAGGTAAACGTGGTAGATATATTCGACACATATTAGTGAGAATGTATTATAAGGACATTTCAGACTCACATGAGGGGTCTGTAGTGTAATGGAATTAAACTCTCAAGAGATCCCTTTAACCAGGTTCAGGTTATTTGCGCTGTTTTGGGGGTAAAGTCCATTTGTTTTGGCATTCTTTTTTTTTTTTTAGCTGATCCTGTTCCAGAGTAGATTTAGGCTGTGAGGGGTCTTGCAGAGGTCTTTCACATCATTGTGGAGGATTCTTCCCTTGCTTGTTGCCACATTTGAGGGTTTTAAGCATACCTCCTGGTTTGAGGCAGACAGGCGGAATTCTCCATACAAGTTACATTTTGGGAGTAGAATTACGGTTCCATAAATATGACAAGTCGCCCCCGTTCTGCAGATGCAAAGCAGCCCCAGACCCTCAACCGTCTCCCACCTCGTCTGTGAGATGGTGTTATATGTTTTTTTTTATGGCGTCCAGATCTTCAAAAAGTTTCACCATTATAGGAAATCTACCACAGGATGAAAGATTGCATGCAAATGAGCCTGATGGCACCGAAGGAGCCTGGAGCCCCTGGCTCATTTGCATACAGTCTTTCATCCTGGGGTAGATGTCCTTTAATTAATCAATACAATCATCCTGCCAAGCCAAAGGTAAGTGAGGCGAAAGTTCTTGAGATGTTCTTCTGTGGACAACACGGGAGAAGTGTTAATGGCAAACCAACTGTATGGGTGCACGTTAGTGGTTGTCCCATTATATATAAATTCATCAATTACATTATGCATATACAAGACACTTGCGTGCGAGATCTGATGGTTTTGGTACAATCAGGGAAGGGGAGTCAAATGGAGGCAATGTAATAATCTGGTAACATGTAGAGGAATGAAACGTGATTTCTATGCCATTTCAGAGAATTCCCATTGTATTCCATATGCTAATGAGGTGGGTGGATCATGGGATGACACAGGAAGAGGAGAAGTGATTTAGGCTGCAATAGCAGCGCTGCAGGTTCTCAGTAGCATACAGATTACATGGGAATATTTTGGAGATGGAAGAATTGACAAAAATAACAAAAGGTACGTCGGAAATCACAGTGCATTCTCTACAACACTTGGTGGGGTGGTGGATTCCCTTTGCAGTTGCTAAAGAAGGGGACCAGTGTTGGGTGATCAGCACATGCCATGCTGCCTGACCAGGAGTGAAAGAGAGAAGGCTTTGTGTGGTGTGATTCAAGAGGGGATTCAGCAGTGCCCGCACTTCATAGGGGCAGGTGCCAACGTAGTAAAGGGGGCAGAGGTCACAGTAGAGGGGCTGCAGGAATACAACAAAGGAGGATCAGGGCAGGACAAGGCTTTTGTGCCCGAGCAGACAAGCTAAAATGCATCCCCACCCCCCTGCAAACTGTGGCAGAATCAGGGTCGATCCAGGGGGAAAAATAAAAAGCTTCCATATCCATTAATAATCAAATAAAGAAATCCAGTGCATGGAATCATCTACAGTTAGACTATAAATATAGTGAAAATAGTAAAATACCTCCAGCGAAAAAATCACACACATAATATATTCCAGAATGAATGTTGCAAACACAAAGACACCACTAACTAGTTGACATATAAACATACCAGCAATGAATACACAGCATATAATATATCCTGCACATATAAATATATATAAGCAGTGAATAACCACATAAATATATACCAGCATTAATGTACGCACCTGCGCTGCCATCAGACATCACTTACTGTTCAGATTCTGTCTGGTCACTCACCCGCCTTACTGGAAGTCTACCCATTGCTGGTAGTCCATCACCTATAATAGCTCCTCAAAATGACCACAATGTGCCCTGCATATACAAATAATACATTTTACCTGTCAATATTTACAACTATATACTACCGTACTTCCCCATCATTAATTATATTATAGAATGTAGCACAGTATCCCCATTATAAAATGTGGACAACACCCTTTATTAATTAAGTCAAAAGGGTGGAACAATCAGAATATGAAGCGACTTCATCATAAAAAACATGTACAGTTAGGTAAAGCACGCGTGCCACTCTGCATCCATTCTTACATTCATAGGCAGAGCACCTATTAACTCTCTATTGCATGTGCTGGGGCTACCTATTGCTGGAGGCACGGCGGGGTACCTATTGTGGAGGCACGCGCGGGCTACCTATATGCTGGAGGCACGCGCTGGGGCTACCATATGCTGGAGGCACGCGCTGGGGCTACCTATATTCTGAGGCACGCGCTGGGTACCTATAGCTGAGGCACGCGTGGGGCACTATATGGTGGAGGACGCGCTGGGGCTACCTATATGGTGGAGGCACGCGCTGGGGCTACCTAATGGTGGAGGCAAGCGCTGGGGCTACCTATATGCTGGAGGCACGCGCTGGGGCTACCTATATGGTGGAGGCCGCGCTGGGGCTACCTATATGGGAGGCACGCGCTGGGGCTACATATAGGGAGGCACGCGCTGGGGCTACCTATATGGTGGGGACGCGCTGGGGTACTATATGCTGGAGGCACGAGCTGGGGCTACCTATGCGGAGGCACGCTGGGGTACCTATATGCTGGAGGCACGCGCTGGGACCTTATGCTGGAGGCACGCGCTGGGGCACCTATATGCTGGAGGCACGCGCTGGGGCTACCTATATGCTGGAGGCGCGCGCTGGGGCTAACATAGCTGGAGGCGCGCTGGGGCTCTATACGTGGAGGCGCGCGCTGGGCTACCTATACGCTGGAGGCGCGCGCTGGGGCTACCTATACGATGGAGCGCGCGCTGGGGCTACCTACAGCTGAGGCGCGCGCTGGGGCTACCTATACGCTGGAGGCGGCGCTGGGGCTACCTATACGCTGGAGGCGCGCGCTGGGGCTACCACGCTGGAGGCGGCGCTGGGGCTACCTATACGCTGGAGGCGCGCGTGGGGCTATCTATATGCTGGAGGCACGCGCGGGGCTACCATATTCTGGAGGCAGCGCTGGGGCACTATATGCTGGGCACGCGCTGGGGCTACCTATATGCTGGAGGCACGCGCTGGGGCTACCTATATGCTGGAGGCACGCGCTGGGGCTACCATATGCTGGAGGCAAGCGTGGGCTACCTATATGCTGGAGGCACGCGTGGGCTACCTATATGCTGGAGGCACGCTGGTGGGCTACTATATGCTGGAGGCAAGCGCTGGGGCTACCTATAGCTGGAGGCAGCGCTGGGGACATACGCTGGAGCGCGGGGCTACCCCTACGCTGGAGGCACGCGCTGGGGCTACCTATATGCTGGAGGCAAGCGCTGGGGCTACCTATAAACTGGAGGCAGGCGCTGGGTCGCACAGAGGGCGCAGGCACCGGTAACATTGCACTAGTGGTCTTAAAGATGCACATACCGTGTTACTATTGAGAGGCCAAGACAGCTTCCCCCCCAGGGTGGTAGGCGAGGTGGACCCTAGGTGATTGCTTACCCCCCATCCCCTTATCCCAACTTGTCCCCATGTAACAAATATGATGAGCACAAGAAAATGGGAGGGTGAAGTTTTACATGCCAATGCAGTAAATTTCTGATTCTTTCTCACTAATGCTCCATTTCACCTTTCCTCCCAACGCTCCCTGTACTATTAGCTCCAGCATGGAGAACCATCTCCTCCTGCAATACTCCTGGTCATATGTACGATTACTGTAATTGTATTGCATAGCGCACAGATCTAATAAGGCCGCCGTTGCTAAGCAGTATAGGAATTCACTGGACGTGGTCTGGCAATTAGTAGTTATATACTATACCCACACATTAACTAGTAGCTTGCTATATACAGATATTACATATTGGTACACATGAATAGTATGCTACATTGATACATAAATAACATCACTACATGGTATACTAATTCACATTAATAATATCCTACACACTGATAACAATACACACACCTACCTCTACTCCAGGTTATAGTCGCTCCCCCACACAGAACCGGAGAGGAAGATGACGACACCTACGCTTCTTAGAGCGGAGGAGTATTAAAAAATTTATTAGATTCGGGGTCATTTTGGAGAAAATAACGGATTCAGAGTGCTATGCAAAAGTTATGGCAGGCGTGCTGCAACATAAGGAAACTAATCCAGACATCCAGCAGTAAAGGAGAACACGGATTGCTGTAAGGATGATATTGCCCCACAAACGCTGATCTCATCATCATCATCAGTCCGTCTGGGATGACATTTAGAGAAGACAGATCTGAGCAAAACTTATCCATCCATCTATGTTACTTCTACAGGATGTCTGGAACAACCTCCCCGCTGAGCTCCTTTAAAAATTCTATGAATTGTACTAAAAGCATAAGGAATGGTAAAATAGTCTGGGATATTTTATCCTCATTGCTCTCCAGGACTTAAGGTGGACTGCGGTGACCGCATCTGTAATCTACGACAGCGCTGCTGATTTTAGGTGTTCAAAAGAGGGGGTGTAAGACCTTACAGGAGTTAGTAGAAGCTCCAAGGTTAATCTAAACTCTAGAATGGGGTCCCTATGCCTACTAACAGTAGTAATGTATCAGGTTATTCTTTAGTACAGTATTTTTCAGACTAAGGCGCACCATCAATAAATGCCTGCCAAAATGGCTAGGGTCTATATAAGGCGCACCTGATTATAAGGCGCACCTGATTATATGGATGAATGACCAGCAGGTGGCAGACCTGTGCACAGTTCAAGGCAGCTGTTGTATGTAAGTACGGTTCATATTAAGGCGCACTGGACTATAAGGCGACCTTTGATTTCTGAGAAATCAAAACTCATTTCTGCACTCCCAGAACCGTTCTAGCAGGGAGTGTCTATAAAAACAATCATTTATTGACCTTGCCATACTCCTCAGGGGTCCGGAAGACATCATGCTTCGTTCACAGTATTATCTACATAACAAACCCATTATTACTAAAAGCAGGAATCATGAATAAAAAAAAACAAAAACAAAAAAACACATTCATCACAATTACCACGTATATTCCCAATGATCCCTGTCGATCTTTGTTTACTCCTCTGCAGGAGGGGCGTCCCCTACATCCATGTAACCAATCACAAGCTCAGCCATGGCGCTGCAATGATCATATACCCCAAGATCCACATGCGGGGGCCACCAGATCAACAAGGAACACATCCAGTAATATTTTTATTATTTTAAACTATTCAATTTAAAGTCTTTATTTAGATTTATTTATATTCGAATTTCTCATAGTATCATAGTAAAGGAGGTTAGAAAATGCTTCAGTCTCCAGGTCCAACCCATTCATTCTACATTATATTGTGTTGATCCAGAAAATGCAAACAAGCCACAAGACGGATGCCCATGGTCCAAGTAGGGAAAAATTCTTTCCCGACCCTAATACTGTGGTCAGGATAACTCCCCGTTTCGGCAGAAACTTCTTACAATTAATATTCGCTACTTAAAGGGAACCTGTCAACAGGAGACCCATTTTAGCACCCCCCAGTCCCACAGAGCATAGTACATACACTGCCAAAGTGTTTTGTATTAAAAATTGGTTTTACAGAAAAAAAAACAGGATCAGTACAGGATAAGTAATGTCATGTATGTACACAGTGACTGCACCAGCAGCAGAATAGTGAGCACAGCTCTGGGGTATAATACAGGATGTAACTCAGGATCAGTACAGGATAAGTAATGTCATGTATGTACAGAGTGACTGCACCAGCAGCAGAATAGTGAGTGCAGCTCTGGAGTATAATACAGGATGTAACTCAGGATCAGTACAGGATAAGTAATGTCATGTATGTACACAGTGACTGCACCAGCAGCAGAATAGTGAGTGCAGCTCTGGAGTATAATACAGGATGTAACTCCGGATCAGTACAGGATAAGTAATGTCATGTATGTACACAGGGACTGCACCAGCAGCAGAATAGTGAGTGCAGCTCTGGGGTATAATACAGGATGTAACTCAGGATCAGTACAGGATAAGTAATGTCATGTATGTACACAGTGACTGCACCAGCAGCAGAGTGAGTGCAGCTCTGGGGTATAATACAGGAGTAACTCCAGGATCAGTACAGGATAAGTAATGTCATGTATGACACAGTGACTGTCACACAGCAGCAGAATAGTGAGTGCAGCTCTGGGGTATATAATACAGGATGTAACTCAGGATCAGTACAGGATAAGTAATGTCATGTATGTACACAGTGACTGCACCAGCAGCAGAATAGTGAGTGCAGCTCTGGAGTATAATACAGGATGTAACTCAGGATCAGTACAGGATAAGTAATGTCATGTATGTACACAGTGACTGCACCAGCAGCAGAATAGTGAGTGCAGCTCTGGGGTATAATACAGGATGTAACTCAGGATCAGTACAGGATAAGTAATGTCATGTATGTACACAGTGACTGCACCAGCAGCAGTATAGTGAGTGCAGCTCTGGAGTATAATACAGGATGTAACAAATCATATACAATGCTCTACTTGCTAAGAAGGACCATAGAATTAACGCATGTGCCACAATTCTCGTATTTGGTGGCCATTATATTCTAAGCTTGACTTCATCCTTGCTCACAAGAGCTTACAGTCTATGAGGATGAGGGTGACACAAGAAGCTGACAGTCTATGAGGATGAGAGGGTGAACACGAGCTACAGTCTATGAGGATGAGAGGGGTGCTATAAGAGCTTACCGTCTATGTGATGAGGGGGTGACACAAGAGCTTACAGTCTATGAGGATGAGGGGTGACACAAGGCTTACAGTCTATGATGATGAGGGGGGCACCAGAGCTTAAAGTCTATGTGATGAGGGGGGGCACCAGAGCTACAGTCTAAGAGGATGAGGGGGACACAAGAGCTTACAGTCTAGAGGATGAGGGGGGGTGACACAAGAGCTTACAGTCTATGAGGATGAGGGGGTGACACAAGAGCTTACAGTCTATGAGGATGAAGGGAGGACACAAGAGCTTACAGTCTATGACAGTGATGGCAAACCTTTTAGAGACCGAGTGCCCAAAATACAACATAGACCCGCTTATTTATCGCAAAGTGCCAACACAGAAATTTAATTTGTGATTTATACTCCCTGCTCTGTCACAGTTTTCATTGATACCAGCACCTGAGGCACCAATAAAGCAGAAAATAGTCCCAGATAGCACTGTCACTTTAAAATATCTCTGTGCACAGCAAGTCCTGGGCTGTCTGGGACTGTAGGAAGATACCTCAGGATCAGTACAGGATAAGTAATGTCATGTATGTACACAGTGACTACACCAGCAGTATAGTGAGTGCAGCTCTGGAGTATAATACAGGATGTAACTCAGGATCAGTACAGGATAAGTAATGTCATGTATGTACACAGTGACTGCACCAGCAGCAGTATAGTGAGTGTAGCTCTGGAGTATAATACAGGATGTAACTCAGGATCAGTACAGGATAAGTAATGTCATGTATGTACACAGTGACTACACTAGCAGTATAGTGAGTGCAGCTCTGGAGTATAATACAGGATGTAACTCAGGATCAGTACAGGATAGGATCAGTACAGGATAAGTAATGTCATGTATGTACACAGTGACTGCACCAGCAGCAGAATAGTGAGTGCAGCTCTGGAGTATAATACAGGATGTAACTCAGGATCAGTACAGGATAAGTAATGTCATGTATGTACACAGTGACTGCACCAGCAGCGGAATAGTGAGTGCAGCTCTGGGGAATAATACAGAACTTAATCTTTTTTCACCTAAAATAGTATGGGGACCCACGTGCACTAGAGCTGTAGGAGCGATGACAAACATGACCTGTATATTACTTTGATAATAGGCGCGAATGGAAGAGCAGGCGGTTGTGTACATCTAAACAGTCCAAACCCATTCCTCTACATCCATGATGCACCCCCTATGGCGACTTTCGCTATGTGACATGTTTTCATTTTTTAAACGAGAAAAATGTTAGAGAGAAATTCGCAGCAGACGTCCTCAGGATTTGTAAGTGGAGTCCCCTCCCTTTTCGGGATCCTGGTCCTGCGTCCCGTCCCCATCAGACACGTGGTTATCTTTATTCTTCGCTGACTAAGTCTCCAGGTTCTCCAAGGATCCGAGTCAGACTACACAATGAGGGACAGATCTGAAAAGATCGGATTTGCGTCCCCATCTGATATCTATGTAATAGGTAGCGATGTATGTAACATCAATCTAATTCCAGATTACATCTCCACCATATCCATATATAGACCATAAGAGAGAGATGGAAATCATAGCGAGAGTGATCTGAGGACTGAAGTCATTAATGTACCAATTGTGTATTCCTGTTCGGTTGTGATGCAAATAGGACATGACGGCAGAGGAGGATAAGATGGTTTCTGCTCGTTACGAGGGGGCGGTCGCCGGCTGGCAAAGGTCCAGGGCAGGTGAGATACACAAAAACTCCCATGTTGCTTCATCCTTCTGGTATTGTACTGAGAGGACAATCACTGGATATCATACAGGCATTTAGACAGGACAGAGGGATATACATATGGGGTTCAGGTTATATGATTTCTTTGGAATCCATAGGCCTTATACTGGACCTACCTATGGATGGAGCCCTCATCCACTGTCGTCACCCAGCTGCGGATGTGAATACACATCCAGCACCTTCAGGACTTCATACCTGCGAATACACACCCACATCCCAAGGATCAAAAACTTTCAGGTGAGGGGCACTTCAGGGATGCATAAAAAGCGGTGAGAACCAGTTCTAGAAAGAGAGGGGGCAAAAACGGGTCCCCGATGCAGAGAGGGCGGGCAAAAAAGGGGCCGATGCAGAGAGCGGCAAAAAAGGGGCTCGATGCAGGGAGGAGGGCAAAAAAGGGCCCCCGATGCAGCGAGGGGCGGGCAAAAAAGGGGACCCGATGCAGAGAGGGAGGGCAAAAAAGGGGCCCCAGATTGCAGAGAGGGCGGGCAAAAAAGGGGCCCCCCGAGGACAGAGAGGGCGGGCAAAAAAGGGGCCCCAGATTGCAGAGAGGGCAAAAAAGGGGCCCCCGAAAGATGCAGAGAGGGCGGGCAAAAAAGGGCCCCCGATCGAGAGTGCGGGCAAAAAGGGACCCGGGCACGAGAGTGCGGGCAAAAAAGGGGCCCCCGATGCAGAGAGTGCGGGCAAAAAAGGGCCCCGATGCCAAGATGGGAGGAGCAAAAAAGGGCCCGATGCAGAGAGGGCGGGCAAAAAAGGGGCCCCCGATGCAGAGAGGGCGGAGCAAAAAAGGGGCCCGATGCCGAGAGGGGGCAAAAAAAGGGGCAAAGATGCAGAGAGGGGGGAACAAAAGGGGCCCCCCCCGGGAATGCAGAGAGGCGGGCCCCCTTCACCAAAAAGGGGCCTGGATGCAGAGAGGGCGGGTAAAAAGGGGCCCCGATTGCAGAGAGGGGTGGGCACACTAAAACAGCGGGCCCCGAATGCAGAGTGAGGGCAGGCAAACAAGGGGCCCCGTTGCAGATACATACATGTCCTCCTTGGAGCTGTTAGCGGCCTCCAGCAGGAGAGGAACCAGGCAGGGCACCGTAGGCTTATCATCCTCACTATCAGGGTCTCAGGCGGCGGCCATCCGGCCTGTATCAGTCGCTCATCCGATCTTCTTCATTCACACATCAAACAAATGTCCATCCAGCTCCCAGACCTGTATCCAGGATGATCCCCTGCCAGAACAAAGTGAAGGAAATCATCATGGATCCCCGACCCAAATTCATAACCCCTTCCATTAGCGGTGTACAGGGACCCTATTTCAACCTCCATGTTACTGCCACAAATCTTAGAAGTAGTCAAAAGACTAATGCTGGACATTCAAGTTTTAAAAAATCTTTATCCCTAGAAAAGTTGTACAATTTCTAATCTTCTCATTTTAACTCCTATTTCTATTTCTTTCCATCCGAACTAACTACCTGTCTCAAAGTAACAGCTGTGGTTTGCTACAATTAAAAGGTTTGCTACAATGTATCAGCTTGGATATCACTTCTCAGCTTTGTGGGCCTTGTGCAAGTTTGACAGATTCCAACCATATATATTCCACCTAAAAGAGAAATGTGCAAACGACTACTGAATCCACAATGGGAGAAGATTCGATGGTGCGGGCCAGCTCGTCACCCTTGGTGGAGCTGTCTTGAGGAAGCAGAGGTTATCGCGGACTGCTGGTGCCCCGTCTCAGGATCCTCTCAACACGGTATTAACATTCACCTGTAGACCATTATCAGGTCAGGAGCAGCCTGGAACACGAGGAGCCCCTCCCACATGCTAAAAATTATGCACCCCTGTGGTGTTACATGGAACCCTGACAAATAAGGCCGGATCCAAAGATTGCCTGAATTTAATTCAGTGTTATATGTAGATGAAAAACTGAGGTCATGGAATGGATTGTATATAGGCATTTAGTCAACGACTGCTCCAGAATCCTAGGATCAGTTCTGATCCGGCAGTCCATGGATAGTGAATAGTGCACAGACATTATTACCTCCAAAATTTTTTTTCCCTCTCCCAAAGAAAGGGAGTGGGTTAAATTCACAGGTACAGTCTATAGAAAGTTACCCAAACTACTATGACTTATCCTGTTTTGTTTTTTCGTATATAGATCATTATGGTCAGCGGACAATGGTATGTGACGACACACTATATATACAACAAGACAGCACTTCCACTAACTGATATATCCACACATAGAGGAAATCCCACGATGGACGTTGTTTTCTGAGACAATTGCAATGTCTCTGCATCCCACCTACTGTCCAGTCTCTAGAGGGTTGGAGGGTCTGTGTCACACATTCAACAGCAAGCAGCACTCTCTACAGAATACAGGAGGAAACAAGAGGTAATTAGTAACTTGTATAATCCTGGATTATACTACAGAGACTGCACTCACTATTCTGATGCTGGGCCCCAGTGACTGTGTACATAAATGCATTACTTACTCAATGTCCTGATCAGAGTTACTCCTGTATTATACTCAAGCGCACTCAACTATCTCTGCTGATGGTGCAGTCACTGTGTACATAAATGACATACTTATCCTGTACTGATCCTGAGTTTAACATCCATGTATTATAACCCAGAGCTGCACTAATACTACTGATGCTTTGGTTGCATATTTTCTCCTTTGCAGTTCAATGTGTACATACAATGTACATTACTTATCCCTGTACTGATTCGAGTTAATCCTGTATTCATACCCAGAGCGGCACATCCCCCCCTCATTATGCTGCTGGTGCAGTCACTGTGTCACCCCCAACATGACATTACGGAGACTTGTACTGATCCTGAGTTAATCCGTATTATACACCAGAGCTGCACTACTATTCTGAGCTGGTGCCAGTCACTGTGTCAATACATGACCATAACTTATACTGTATGATATGAGTTCATCCGGTAGCTATCCTCAGAGCTGCGCACTCACTATCTGCGGCCGGTGCAGTCGCTGTGTACATACAGACTTACTTATCCTGTACTGAATCCTGAGTTTACACCCTCTTGTATTATACCCCCAGAGTGCACCCACTATTCTGCTGCTGGTGCAGTCACTGTGTAAATACATGAAGTACTATCCTTGTACTGTCCTGAGTTACATCCTTATTATACTCCAGAGCTGCCACTACCACTATATGTGAGTGAGCTCCACTGTGTAAAAATGGCATTACGGATCCTGTACTGCATCCTGAGTTACATCCTGTATTATACTCCGAGCGCACTCACATTCTGCTGCTGGTCAGTCACTGTGTACATACATGACATCACTATCCTGTACTGAAATCCTGAGTTACATCTGTACTTATACTCCAGAGCTGCACTCATAGTCTGCTGCGGTGCAGTCACTGTGTACATACATGACATTATATCCTGTAATGACCTGAGTTACATCATGTTTATTATTTTTAAAAATCAGAAGCTGCACTCACAATTCTGCGGCTGGTAAAGTCACTGTGTACATAATAAATTACTTATCTGTACTGATCCTGGTACATCCTGTATTATACACAGAGCTGCACTCACTTTCGTGCTTGGTGCAGCCACTGTGTACCTACATGGCATTAACTTTATCCTGCTACTGATCCTGAGTTACAATTCCTGTCTATTACCCCACGAGCGGCACTCACTATACGCTTGCTGGTTGCAGTCACTGTGTACATACATGACATACTTATCTGTACTGATCTGAGGTACACGTATTATACCCGAGCTGCACTCACTATTCTGATGCTGGTGCAGTCACTGTGTAATAATGACATAATTATCCTGTTACTGATCCTGAGTTACATCCGTATTATACACCAGCTGCACTCACTCTTCTGCTGCTGGTTTGAAGTAACGTGTACATACAGACATTACTTATCATGTACACGGATCCTGAGTTACATCAATGTATTATACTCCAGAGCTGACACTCACTATTTGCTGCCGGTGCAGTCACTGTGTACACATGAATTATTATCCTGTAAGATCTGAGTTACACTGTATTATACCCCAGAGCTGCACCCACTAGTCGTGCTGGGCAGTCACTGTGCTACATACAGAAATTACTATTCCTGTAATGATCCTGAGTTATCTGTATTATACACCGAGCTGCACTCACGATTCTGCTGATGGTGGAAGGTCACTGTGTACATACATGGCATGACTTTCCTGTACTGATCCTGAGTTACAGCCTGTATTAACTCCAGAGATGCACTCACTACGCTGCTGTGCAGTCACTGTGTACATACCTGACATACACTTATCCTGTACTGATCCTGAGTACATCCTGTATTATTACCCAGACGTCACTCAATATTCTGCGGCTGGTGCAGTCACTGTCTGGTACTACATGACATACTTACGGACTGATCATGAGTTACATCATGTATTATACCTGCCAGAGCCTGCCACTACAATTCTGCTGCTGGTACAGTCACTGTGTACATACATGACATACTTATCTGTAGGATCCTGATTACATCCGTATATACCCAGAGCCTGCACTCACTAGTCTGATGCTGGTCAGTCACGTGTACATACATGGCGGTAATACTATCTGTACTGATCCTGAGTTACATCCTGTCTTATACTCAAGAGTGCACTCATATTCTGCTGCTGGTGCAGTCACTGTGTACAACATGACCATTACTTATTCCTGTACGTCCTGAGTGACATCTGTTTATACCCCAGAGCTGCAACTCACTATCGCTTGCTGGTGTAGTCAATATGTACATAAATGACATCACTTATCCTGTACGGATCCGGGTTACCTCCTGTATTATCACCCCAGAGCTGCCTCCCACCCCTATTCTGATGCTGGTGTAGTAACTATGTACATACATGACATCACTATCCTGTTACTGATCCTGAAGTTAATCACGTTTATTACTCCTCGAGCTTGCACTCAAAATTCACTATTATGTGGTGGTGCAGTCATGTGTACTATATATGGACATCGACTCATCCTGTACTGATTCCTGAGTTACATCCTTATTATACCCCAGAGCGCACTCACTATTATCGCTGTGGTGCAGTCATTGTGTACAACATCACTCCCGAGACAAGGAAATCATAAGGCGCTCTATCCCATGGGGCGGGGGGGGGGGAGTGGGGGGGGTGGGGGGGGGGGGGGGTGGGGGGGGTATCGGCACAGACAGGATACTGCCTGTAAACTAGTGGGTAACCAGTTTCCCACCACATAGTGACTCACATACACATAGGATATGTAATGAAATACATGGAAACCCCTTTATGTTCACAGTCCCTCAGTCACCGTATTTGTCAGATATCAGAGCCGTCATGGACCTCAGTCTCCATTCAATGGGGGTGTCATTCCCAATTGTAGGGTTAAAATAAAAGTGTCGATCTGATGACGGGAGGGAGGAACATGATAATAATAGAAATAGCCCAGGCCCCTCAGGTTATGTGAATAATTAAAAAAGCCCCTTTTTTGATAAGCGAGGGCATTGGGAGCTAAAAAGAAGAGCGGATTCAGCCACGGGGCACGTACCATGAATAGGTCTACAAGATCTTTCATCAGTAAAAATGTCCTTATTGTCATAGCAACCAATCTCACTTTCATTAATCTAATTTATTAAATATGGGCTGGGGTTGCTGTGAGCAATGAAGAACGTATTAAATAGGGGCACCTTAATAATTGATTTAGAAGCAGCGCCGCTGTGAGGCAGGTTGTGTGTTGTATTGCAACTCAGCCACATTTACTTCAACCGAGCTGAGCTGAGCACCCAGGACCACAAGCCGCTGGGCAGTTCGGGGGGCTAATAGTATCACTGATACTTATAGCGTATCCTGGCAGGCTACCCGATGATAGGTCCAGCTTGCTGGTTTTTGGCCCGGATGTTTACAAACCCGGTTCACTACTCCTCCTCTTTAGGGCATCATGTGGCGTCGGCTCCCGGCCGCTCAGGTCCAACCTTGGCCTTTGGCACTGGGTGGTCAGACTCTGAATCCCGCTCTCCTCCTCTTCGGGGCCTTACGTGGTCTGCCTCCTGGAGAGATGTTCCTTCCTTTCGGTTCTCGGTCCAGCCTAGGTCTTTTTTCGGACACTGGTGGTCAGACCCAGAATCCTCTGCTCTGCCCCTCTTTCAGGGCCTTACGCTGGGTCTTCTCTGGACGCTGTTCTTTTCAGTCCTGGTCCAACTTGGCCTTTTGTGGCAACGGGTGGTCAGACTATGATATCCTCTGCTATCCTCCTCTTCAGGGCCTTACGTGGGGTCGCTCCCGGACGATGTTTTCTTCCTTTAGGTGGCCAGCCTAGGTCTTGTGGGCCACTGGTGGCGGTCCCAGAATCCTCTGCTCCCTCCTCTTCAGGGCCTTACGTGGGGTCTTTCCCGGCCGCTGATTTTGTCCTTTAGGTCATGGTCCCGCCTAGCCTCTGGCCACTGGGTTGGTCTGACCAGAATCAGCACCCTCCTCCTCTTCATGGTCTTCGGGAGGTCCGAATCTATCTGGGGGCCAGAGGACGTTGTGGGGGGGGTCCCGGATCTCATCCGCGCTCTCCAGGGATGGTGACAGGAGGCTGCTCCTGCGATGGTGCTGGCGGCTCCGCACTACTCGTATGCCAGCCAATTCGAGGTTAATTCTTTATTGACGCTCAATTCCCATGACAGAGCAAAAAAAAATCGCATCTTCCCAGTAATCGGTGAGAAAACACAATGTTTTCGCATTCTATTTATGAGCCGGTACCAACAGATGTCATAAGCAAAAACGTGACCTATGGGATTCCGTGTGGACATATCAAAGCTATTCAATATTCAAAGTAAGCCACAACCACAATCTGTGTCTATAGATAATAAAGTGATCAGAGCCTTAACATGAGAATAATATTAGTGCCTTACTATTGGATATTATTGGAGTCAGTATATACTATGGTACAACGTTATTTTGCAACTTCAGGGGGAGTCACCTGGGATGGGGTCCAGAAATGAGTGATTTTTGTCCGGTCCAGATTTGGACCTTGGTCCCATCGGCATGAGTTTCTGAAATACGTCGTCCCAAACCGCACCCTAGATGACCTTCCTCTGTTCTTTAGCCCACCTGCTCAAAGTTGTACCATTTTATAGCATCCTATTGGAGGGAGCCATCATCCTGTAGTACCTGGGAGTCATGTTTCAAGGCGGACTTGCAGACGCACGAATTGAGAAAGGCCTTTGTGTTTTCCAAGTAGATAAAAAGGTAGTCCATGACACGGAATCTTTTTTACCTTGTTGTAATGTGAGATGCAACTATTTCCTCTATTGCTTCTATATTTGGCGGGACGAAGCCAGACCAACCGCGCTTCGACAGCCCATGCGGTTAGTGCTCATAGAGAACCAATTATTCAGGTGGTGCAGGTGTGCCATTGCCTCGTTACAGAATATATCCGGAGGTCCCGAGGTCTGGAGGAGGTAGCGGTGTGGGGGGGATCACATCTTACATGTGCTGGAGATGCTCAGTACTTCAGCCATTCTTGCAAAATGGTGTTTAACTCATATAATCAATCTACCCGGGATAAAAAAAAAACGGACAATACAGGCTTCCCCTTAGTGGCTTTGCTTCATTGTGCAAGGCTTACTCGAACCATATAATTTGTGCCATGCTCAGATGGTGAACCTTGATACTTGGAAGAACCCACAACCAAAGGAGGTGCGATTATCACAGGTTTGATTAGATGGTGGAACCTTGACGAAGGTAAACCACGATCCCCCTCTGAGCCCATGGTAAGGAGACAACCCAGACACCCCCTGCTCTACAAACCCCTTTCCACATGGGGAATCTCTGAGGTTCCATTACTGCCCATATACTGTATGTGGTACGTATAACCCTATATCCCCCTCTTCCCGTACGTCTTCTCTATATCTATTTGTCGGTTTCTTTGTTTTGCATACCCATCATAAGAACATTTTATAGCTGGTTTAATGAACAGAATTCCTCAGAGCTTGCTGCATTACGACTATCCTGCCTATACTCAATTCACTGCGTCCTGTAAGACCAATTCTGAATCATAACGTTGCTGTGGTTTATTGAATCTCTAAACGAGCAGTTAAACGTGGATAAACATAAGTCTTATGTTCATGCGGTGGCGAGAAATTGATGATGAAGTGAGGAAGCCTAGATTTTGTGTTACAAATCTCTCAGACAACTTGTGGCTAGGAGAAGCGCCAGATGGTGATGCCAGTTCGAAGAAAAAAACAAACTGACAGGAGTACTCTCAATCAAAAACGTTGTCTGTGAGTTACCAATAAACTTGAATACCCATAGAGAAACAATTCTGAGCATCACATTTCCTCTGTGTTGATGCAATTTACTTATGGAGCACAAGCCCGTTGTACTAGGCTCTATACATGGAGCACAGAGCAAGTACCACAGCGCCATACCTTGGAGCTACCGCCTAGGTAACACCGGTCATACATGGGAGTGTACATCCCTAGTCAGCTTTCATACATGAAGCCCGAGCCCTAGTCCAGCGCCATACATGGAGTACAGCCTAGTTACAGCCGCCAGACATGGAGCACCCAAGCCTATAAGCGCCATGACTGGGAGCCCACAGCCACCTAGTACATCAAACAACGCCATCCATGGAGCCAAACCCTGAGTTACAGCGCAATACATGGAGCCCAGCCCTAGTACACGCGCCATACATGAGCCAACAGCCCTAAGTACAAAGCGCCACAGTAAGCTGGACACAGCTACAGTGGAGCACAGCACTAGTACTGGAAACAGCCCTAGACAGCGCATTACATGGAGCCACGCTACAGTACACAAGCCATACATGGAGCCAAGCATCAAATCTCATACGTGATCCAGCCAGCCTGTACATGCTATGACACAGCCTAGTCAGACGTCCATACATGGAGCACAGCCCTAGACACTGTACTAGCCACAGCAACGCGGCATACATGAGCCACAGCCCTAGTACAGTAGCGCCAACATGGGGACAAGCCCTAGTCAAACGCATCACGCCATACATTAGTCAACAAGCCTAGTAAGCGTGGAGCCACGCTATACATGCAGCCATACATGAGCTAGCCCTAGTGCCACAGGCCATACAATGAGCCCAGCCCAGTACGTACCGAGACAGCTAGACATCCCATACTGGAGCCACAGCCCTAGTCCGAGCCTACAGGAGCTCCACACGCCTAGTCCGGCCATACATGAGTGCCACAGCCCTAGTACCAGCGCCATACATAGAGCCAAGCCCTAGTAACAGCGCCTACATGATGCCCACAGTCCCAGTCCAGCGCCATACATGGAGCCACACTTAACCACGTCCTGCTGCGCCATACATGGAGCCACAGCCTAAGTAACAGATGCACCATACATGAGCCACAGCCCTAGTGACCAGCGCCATACAACTGTGGCTAATAGCCCTATACCCAGTGTCCATACAGTGGATATTACCCATGGAGCCACAGCCTACATGGCAGCTAAGTGGCGTACACAGGCGTGATCACTTACCCTAACCCCTACACTCGTTGTTGGTGATGGCCACACAGGTCTCCTGGAAGAGGCCATGTTACCCCAGAATCCCCACAATATTTCCTGGGGGGAAGAGGACACATTTTACAGATAAGAGTCTAAAACTGGTATAAAAATTTTCCATGGGCCCTGATGTTGCTGCTCTGTATATCTGATCAGTCCATCCCCTGTAATAACTTCCGTCAAGCGCTGCAACTTGTGACTTGAGATGAGCCTAGAAAAAATTTCTGGGCTTAACACTCCTTCCGAGATAGCGCCACCGCTGAACATCACACAATACAATACGGTAACACACTCACAAGGTAAAAACCAGCAAAATACAGCAGTACCATTTCTATATAGAGTTTATGAATGTGTATAATTCCATGACTATATTCCAAATCCTATGATCTCCTAGAACTTTTACTCAAAATTCTTGCACTCCTGCTGCCCCATAGGGGCATCATCTGTAGTGCGCCCCTTTATCTATACATCCGGATAACATTGTCAACCCTTATGTGGCGTTTGTCAATCCATGGACTACACTGCTCGTTTTGATTGCCCAGAAAGGAAGGATTGTAGTTTGTGACCAAGTGGGCAACAATAAAGATGATTATGTTGATGCGGAGGCCTCTGTAAATACATTGCGCCAACCTAATATATAAACACTGAGGGCAGCACTGTATTCCATATAACCTGCTGATAACATGACTATGACCTCTTGGTATAGATGTATACCCACAGCAGAGGAGGATCTCACCCCCCCATTACTATCACAATACCAATATTATACAATTGTAATCCTAAAAAGTTAATATTAATATGACCATCTTAAGTCGGTATTTATAATTCCAGCAGGAAGACCAGCAGCAGAATAGTGAGTGCAGCTCTGGAGTATATTACAGGATGAGTAATACAATGTGAAGATGAATGATGTGTTGGGGTGTTAGTTGGGGGACACAGGTATAAGCGCTTCCCCCCTCTTCTCGGGATAATGGGGATGTGCTGGGAGGTTGGAGCACAGCTGGTTTCAGGTACCTGGGTCAGGCAGGTCTGGTATTGGGTGGGCGCGGGCCCGGAGCATCTGTGAATATTTATATACACTTCGTATACATTATTCTGCAATGTACTGGAGTTATTGTAGTGCGGGGGAGGGGGGGACTGTAACCCAATCATTGCCAGATTTCTTTAGAACTTGATGTGGTGAAGCCAAAATAGCAGACGGTCTTGGAAATCCCAAATGAGAAGCTCTTATAAAACTGCTTTATTGTGATTGGTTTATGGGGTGAGTGTAGAAAAGAAGAGGCGGTGTATGAGAGGGTTAATGAGTCCGTCCATTGCTGTGACCCCCGTGGAAGAACAGTCCGTGTCTGCAGCCTCTTACCGGACCGCCAGGACACAGCACCAGGAGCCCTTGTACTTGGTACTGGAGATGTCGGGTCTTGCTCCGCCGGTCACTTGGTTGGCCAGACAGCGACGACTACTATAGCGATGAGGAGCAGGACTATAA
>WNYA01001288.1:0-48441 GCA_019512145.1 Engystomops pustulosus | reverse complement strand
TGGCCAGACAGCGACGACTACTATAGCGATGAGGAGCAGGACTATAACCACCATCATGGCTGCAGGGAGAGAAGAAAGGCAGAGTTATCATCCCTATAGATCATATACAGTGTTACACATCTACTGGGGGAGAGAAGTGCACTGGGGGCGGGGGTCCTCACACTGCTGTGCTCTCAGCTCTCTGCACTGAACTACTTTACAAGGAGGGACAATACATAACACTGGCTGCAGAGAGCACAGAGCACAGCAGTGTGAGGTATGATTACACATCTCTCCAGGGATAATACATAACACTAGCTGCAGAGAGCACAGAGCACAGCAGTGTGAGGTCTGATTACACATCTCATCAGGGACAATACATAACACTGGCTGCAGTCTGCATGGTCCCACCTGCTGATATATAAGTGTCAGCAGTTACTGCAGCTCTTGCTTTCTATTCTTTAGGTGTGGTGTGATGATTATTATCTTGGACCCTTGCATGTGGCATGTCAGGTCATATGGGAGGTGCTGGTCCATCATCATCAGCCTCTCCAGGAGAGTATTGGACCGGTCCTGTGAGTGTTACATTCCTCCCTCCACATTCCCCGGCCTGGCCACGTTTGCGTCCGGTTGTAATTTCGCGCTCTATTACTACAATTCCACGGCTGGAGGAGCTCAGCTCCTGGGAAAGTTTGTGAGACTCGCACAGAAATGGCAGAGCTGCTCCTTCTCCAGTCCCGATATCGGGTTATAACGGAACAACGAATATACTGAGGGGGTATCCCAAAAACTCAGGGATCCCCTTCATAATCCAGTAGATGCAGAGTCTCCCTCTAGCCTTTTTGGACTTGCACCTCCCTCCACAGCTGGGCCAGGCCCCGTTTCTTGGCTGATGTCAGATTAGGCTACACATTACACATGTGACCTCTTCAGGAAGCTTTCTGGGGGCCTGGCCTGTGACTACTCTGCAGAAGGCAGCTGCAGGAGAGGGATTATCCTATTAGGAAATATGGATTCTACTGATCAATGGCTTTAGGAAAAGTAGGTGTGGCTTCATGTTTTATCAAAAGTCGAGCCAATTATTGTGCTTGTTAATAACTGTTAAAGTCGGTTATTTTAAACGATGACCGGTAAAGTCGGTTAAACGATGACCGGTAAAGTCGGTTATTTTAAACGATGACCGGTAAAGCCGGTTATTTTAAACGATGACCGGTAAAGTCGGCTATTTTAAACGATGACTGGTAAAGTCGGTTATTTTAAACGATGACGATACAGTCAGTTGTTACTCTGAGACCTTAGTTTGGGGATTTTCTTGGTCTTCCATCCTAATCTCCACACTACGCGCACCCCGCTGTTTGGTGCGGCTTTTACTGGTGTCTTATGATTTCGTATTTTAATATCCGTCAAGCATCTACACCCCCCTCTCCTTCCACAAATCTGCGAGAACAGTCGCTTGTGTGGAAAAAGAGAGAGAATTATAGGAAGGGAGGGGAAAACAAAATCCCCCTTCGCCTGGGATCTGGGAACGATGAATATTACTCAGAAGAATATTTCAAGCCTCACTTCAGTGGAAAAAGCGTAAGATAAATAGGGAAAGACAGCGACTTCGAGGCACGGGCTGGAGATGACTGTAACACATGCTTGTCCTTTTAGGATACAAAGGTTTCTCGTGCCAAGGAGCCCATCAGACGGGCGTTGAGTGTTGCGAGCCTCCTTCCAGGTGCACTGCATTACTTGTATTAACTGCACTGCATTGTGGGAGGAATTCAGGCGTGTGCTGTGGCGCCCCCTTCAAGAGAATGATGAAATATAAGTGAATTCCAATTTATTGCAAGCCATGGACAATGGGGGGGGGTCCATACCGAGTGCAGGGTGCCCCATAATTAATGCTGTGATTCCTTCATTAATAACCCCCCCATAAAATTGGTAAAACTTAGTTGGGTTAGTTTCATGACGGTGCAGTAACATGAACAAATGGGAGTTCTCGCTGAGCAATAACATTTGACTCTTTAAAGTCATAGCCAAGGTTTTCCCTTCTGCTTTTATAGAGGTGGTCACACTTCCTGATGATCAATTAATTTGCTCTATTCATTAAAGTGAGTCTAACCCATCCAACAAGCATTAAAATCAATCTTTTGTTATTTGTGTCCATTATTCCGTTTAAAAGATATTCCTGCTCGAATCCGTATGCTAATGAGTTGGTGTTTCTGAGGCATTGTCTCAGCACAAAGAGCACGCCTATTCCTGCCTCAATCCCCTCCCTTTCTGTGTCACCCCAAGCCGAATTACCTTTTTATCTGAAAAAAACACAGGTGGTCCAGGCAGTACAAGCTGTGCTTCAGGTGCACCAACTGCCTCATTAGCATACGGATCACAATGAGAATTTCTCAGAAATAGCAAAAGCATTTGAAATTTGAAAACATTCTGCCAGTATATTATAATGGCTGCGGAAGGGGAAAGAGTCCCTTTGTATGTGTTATACTTTACAGATCTGTTTCCCAGGTCACCCAGTATGGACAAGTCAGTGAATATTATGTTATTGGTTAGTGATACCTACCTAAGAAACCTTGCCACTTAGCGTCATTTGATATCAGTGTGGTAAACATGACATGGATTTGGGCACCTCTGTCACTTACAGCTGATGGACTATACCACGGAGGGGAGCACAGAACGGTTTATAGCCCCTTCTGATGATGAAGGGCACAGAACACAGTGAGAAGGATTGTTATACTGCCCCCTGCAGGCAGAGATGATACAGTACTCATGTGAGACTCTCCTGATGCGTAAGGGGTGGAAGAGGGGAACAAAAGGGGAAGATTTATCAGTGCTTCTACGCCAGACGTCTAAGGCTCTCAATGTATTTCCCATGGTGGGTGGGCGGGGCCTTTATAACACATCGGCGCACCGAGAGCCGGCTATTATAAATGCCCCCCAAAGTGTTTATCCAGGTAAGTAACGAGTGGGTGTAATCTGTAGTGTGACATTTTCAACTGAGGTTACATTTACCTAATTTTAGGATCTCCTAAAAAGTTCTTAGGGTTCGCTCCCGGACAGTTCTTTTTGCTCGCTGTAACCCAGAGAGCTGAATGTGGGAGATCTTTGGGTATATCCCCATCCCTGATTGTATCTGTTGGACCTGATGAAGGGGACGATCCGCCCAAGAAACGTGAAGGACGTTTTGTCCATCCTGAAACCCTACTTAAAGAATTCCATCAAGACCATATGCCCCATGAGGAACGCCGCAGCTCTGGAGGCAGAAAACCCCCACAGGTTCTTGCATTTTGCAAACCCGTAGTGAGCCTGTCTAATCGATATTCAGTTTTGTTAACTTTATGTATACCTAACATAGTTGCGCGGTTCGCACGGTTATAGCTATATGTACTTATGGGTAGTAGGAGGGTGCTAAAAAAAAAAAAAGAACTTCACACATTTTGAATTTTCGCTGGATGACCTGGAGCTCAGTAAAGCCTGTGTGTCGTGTACCCCGTTTTTCTATTTGGTTGTATGGGTGCTGCTTTTGGACTTTCCTGTTGATAGATAGAGCTGAAGTCGCTAGCAAATCCGCAGCTAAATCTACTCATTAGAGTAGCTACATGAGATGATATAGATATGAGATAGATATGAGCATGGGCGAATCGCTACGTAGTCGGCGATAGCTTCAGCTCGGGCTAATCGATGCATAGGAGCTAGATCGACTACGCCCGCTAGCTCTATAAGCTCAGCTAGATACTCAAGTCGATCCTCCGCCAGCTCTCTATGTAGCTCGTCGCTCGGGCGCTCGCTGCTATGCGCTCCCTCTCAGGCCTCGGCTTGCATCTGGCGCTCGCTCAAGCTTGCGCTCGCTCGCTTTCTCGATAGCGCTCGCTCGCTCTTCGCTCGCTCGCTCTGCGCTCGCTCGACTCTTCGGGCGTCGCTCGCTCATGCTCTCGCCCATCTGCGCTCCAGGCTCCTCAAGCAGCGCTCCGCGCGACTCTGACTCTCGCTACCGTCGCTCGCTCGCCTCTGCTCTCGCTCCTCGCTCGCTCCTCGGCGCTACTCTCCTCAGCTCGAACTCCGGTCGCTCGCTGCATAACTCGGGCGACCGCTCGCTCGGCGCATCCTCGCTTTCTCTCGCTCGCTGGCGCTGTCGTTCGCTCGCTCGCGCTGCGCTCGCTCGCTCGCTCTGCGCTCGCTGCGTCTCCGCTCGCTCCATCTATAGGAACGCTGCTCGCTCTAGCGCTCGCTCGCCATCTGCGCTCGCTCGCCTGCGCTCGCTTCCCCCGCCCCCTGAACGCTCGCTCGCTCAGCTCTCTCTGCAGCTCCTCGCTCTGGCGCTCGCTCCGCTCTCCTCTGCGGCTCGCATCGCTGCGCTCGCTCGCTCGCCTTGCGCTCGCTCTAGCGCTCTCTCCTTGACGCTCGCTCGCTCGCTCGCTCTGCACGTCAGCTCTAGCGTCTGCGGCTCGCTCTGCGCTCGCTCCACATCTGCGCTCGCTCGCTCGGCTTCGCTCGCTCGTCTCAGCAGCATCGCGCGCTCGCTCCCTCGCGACTCTCGCTCCGCTCAAATCGCGCTAACGCTCGCTTGAGCTCTCGCTCTCGCTCTGGCGTCGGCTGGCTACCTCGTGTCGCTGCTCGCCTCGCTCGCTTCTGCGACCTCTCTGCGCTCGCTCGCTCTCGCTCAACTCTGCTCGCTCTGCGCTCGATACCGCTCTGGCGGGGACAAAGGCCTCGCGTCTTTGCAGCTCGCTCGCTCGCTCGCTCGCTCTGCGCTCGCTCTGCTCGCCTCCTGGCCGCTCTGCTCAGCTCTGCCGCTCGCATCGCTCCGGCGCTCGCCTCTCGCTAAACGGCGCTCGCTCGCTCGGCGCTAGTGCTCTGGGCGCTCGCTCGCTCTGCGCCTCGCTCGGCATCGCTCTGCGGCTCGTCTCGCATTGACGCTCGGCTACGCTCGCTCTGCTCTCGCTCTGCTCGCGTCCTGCGCTCGCTCTGCGTCTACGTCTCGCTCGCGCTCGCCGCTGCGCTCGCTCATGCTACTCGCTCCCTCTGCAGCGCTCTCGCTCGTTCGCTCGATCGCTCGCTCGATCGCTCGCTCCCTCGTCTCGCTCCACTCGCTCTGCGTCTCGCTCCTCGCTCTGCGCTCGCTCGGCTCTCGGCTCGCTCCAACCTCGCTGCAGCTCGCTCGCTCGCTCTGCGCTCGCTGCTCGCATCGCTTACTGCGCCTCGCTCGTCCTTTTTATATCTTGCCCTAAGCTCCTCTCGCGTCTAAGCGCTCGCTCGTCTCGCTCGCTCTGCGCTCCAGCTCGCTCTGCGCTCGCTCGCTCGCTCATGCGCTCTCTCATCTCGCATCGCTTGCGCTCGCTCTCCGCTCGAGCTCGCCTCCGGGTGCGCTCGCTCGCTCTGCGCTCGCTCGCCTCTGCGCTCGCTCGCTCTGCGCTCGCTCTCTCTGCGCTCTCTCGCTCTGCGCCTTCGCTCGCAATATGCGTCGCCTCAGCCTCGGCGCTCAGCTCGCTCTGCGCTCGCTCGCATCGGCGCTCGCTCCTCTGCGCTCGCTCTCTGCGCTCGCTCGCTCGCTACGCGCTCAGCTCGCTCCTGCGCTCAGCTCTGCTCTGCGCTAGCTAGCTGGCGCTTCCGCCTCCTCTGCGCTCGATCGCTAAACTGCGCTAGCCTCTCCTCGCTTGCCTCGCTCGCTCTGCCGCTCGCTCGCAATCCGCTCGCTACGCTCTCAGCTCGCACATCGTAGCTCTCTCTCTCTACTCGGCCTCGCTCGCTCGCTCGCTCGCTCTCCGCCTTGCCTGTCTGCGCATCGCTCTGTCGGCGCTCGCTCGCTCTGCGCTCGCGCCGCTCGCTGCTGCCTAGCTCCGCTCGCTCGCTCTAGCCGCTCAACTCGCCGAACTCGCTCGCTCGCATACATAAACTTACAGCTCTAACGCGCATCGCTCGCCGCTCGCTCTGCGCTCGCTTCGCCCCTTACCGCGCGTCGCTCCGTCGCTCTGCGCTCGCTCCGCGCTTCGCCTGCGCTCGCTCGCTGGCCTCGCTCGCGTCCGTGCCTCTCTCGCTCTGCTCTCGCTCTTCTGCTCCTCGCTCGCTCTAGTACGCTGCTCGCTCTGCGTCGCTGCTCTGCTCTCAGCTCAGCGACTCTCGCTACATCGAGCTCGCTCTGCGCAATCGGCTCCGCTCGGCGCTCGCTCGCTATGACCGCATACAAAGCATCGCTCGCGCTCGCTCTACCGCTCGGCGCGACGCCTCTTCGCTCGCTCGAAACTTCGCTCTGCGCTCGCTCTGCGCTCCGTTGCGCTCGCTCGCTCTGCGCTCGCTCCTCTGACGCTACAGCTCGCTCGCTCGCTCGCTCAGCTCGCTAGCTCGGCTCAGCAGACATACGCTTCCCTCGCTCGCTACTCAATCACTTGGAGCTCGCTCGCAGCTGCGTCTCGACGTCGCATACGCTCTGCGGCTCATCTCGCTCTGCAGACCCTCGCTCGCTCTGCGCTACGCTCGCTCTGGACGCTACTCTCGCTCTGCGCGACTCGCTTCGACTCTGCGCTCGCTACTCCTGCGCTCGCTCGCATACGCCTCAGTCGTGCGCATGGCTCGCTCGCGCTCGACTCGCTCGCTCGCAATCGACTCGCTCGCCTCGCTCGCTTCTCCCCGCATCGCTAGCTCGCTCTCTCGCATCTGCGCTCGCTCTGCGCTCAAGCTCGCTCTGCGACTCGCTCTTGCGCTCTCTACCCTCAGCGCAATAGCGTAGCTCCGTCAGCCTCGCATACGGCGCTCTCCTCATAGCGCTCTACGCTCGCTACCGCGCTCTCTCTCGCTCCTCGGCTCTCTCTTCCTCGCTCGCTTCGCTCGCCTCGCTCATCTCTCGGCAGCTACAGCAATCCTCGCTCGCCTCGCTCGCTCGCTCGCTCGACTGCTCGGCGCTCGCTCGCTCGCTTCGCTCGCTCGCTCGCTCAAAGCCTCGCCCTCGTCTCTCTCGCTGAGCTATATCGAAGGTGCAGCTCGCATCGCTCGCTCTGCAAGACCTGCTCGCATCGCTCTGCGCTCCTCGCGCTCGCTCGCTCGCCCATCGCAATCGATCTCTCGCTCTTCCTCGCTCATGACTCCGCTCAATGCGCTCCCCTTGCTCGCTCTGCGCTGCTCTCTCTGCGTCTCGCTCGCTCTAGCTCCTACAGGCTCTGCTCTCGCCTAGCTCTGCGCTCGCTCGCTCGCTCCTCACGCTCGCTCTGCGCTCGCTCTCATCGCTCAAGCTCGCTCGCTCCTGCACATAAGCTACGCCGATCTCTCGCTCTCTCGCTCTCGCTCATCGCTCAGCTCTGCGCTCGCTCTGCTTGCGCTCTGGCCCCCTCGCCTGTAGCGCCTCGCAATCAGCTCGCTCGATGTCTCGCTCCTAGCGCTCGCTCCCTCGCCTGACTGTCTGTACTCGCTCTGCGCTCACTCGCTCTGCGCTGGCTCAATCTCTGTCGCCTCAGAGCTCGCGGTCGACTAGCTCTGCTCCCTCTAAGCGCTCGCATCTATACTACCGCTGTCTGCGCTCGCTCGCTTGCGCTCGCTCGTCGCTCGCTCTGAACGCATCGCTCTTGCGCTCTCTCGCTCGCTCGCTACGCTGCTCTCCCATTCTCTACAAATCGAGTCTAACGCCTAGTTTTCTCAGCCCCCACAATGTGGTGAAACAGCCAAACTCGGCTTATACTCGAGTCCCAATATCATAGGTTTTAAACAATTTTTGTGTACAATTAGGGGCCGGGAAAGGTTCGGCATTATAGACTTTGGTTCGCTTAATACCGAGTATAGTACGTAGGATAGAATAGGAGATGAGCTAGATATTAGATAAGATATATATGAGATAGATGAGATAGAACGGATAGTGCCTCGGGAAATAGATAACAGGCTCGGCCATCGCTCGAGGCCGCGCTCGCTCGTATACGCTGATGATCTCTGATCGCTCTGCATCTCGATCGATATGAGATAGCTAGCTTGGTAGATCGCTATAATACGGCTCATGGCATAGATTATAGCTATGAGATCGATATATTAGATCTGGATCGTATAGACATAGCTATGGAGCTCAAGCGCAAAACTACTCCAACCGAGTCGCTCGCCTGCGGTCGCTCGCTCGCATCGCTCTGCGACTGGCTCTTCTCGCTAGCTCGCTCGCTCGCCTAGCCTGCTCAGCTCGCTCTGCGCTCGCTCCGCCTCTGCGCTCTCTCGCTTCTCGCTCTGCGACGGTCCTCGATCGCTGCTTCGTCGGCGCGCGCGCGCGTCGCTCGCTCGCTACGCTCGCTCGCTCTGCGCCGCTGCTCGCTCAGCTCGGAGCTCGCTCCTGCTGACTCTGCGAACTCGCTCGCTCCGCTCTGACGTCGCTGCTCGCTCAATGCTGCGCTCGCGTCGACTCGCTCGCAATCGCTCGCTCTCTCTCTCGCTCACCGGGTCATGAAAAACCGCTCGCTGCTCTGCCTCGCTCCCTGCCGCTGGCTCGCTCGCTCTGCGCTCGCTCAGCTCGCCGCTCTTAACGACTCGCTTCGCCTCGCTCCTTCCCTCGCTCGCCTTGCTCTGTTCTCGGCGCTCGCTCGCATCGCTCTGGCCTTCTCTCGAACTCTGCGCTCGTCGCTGCTCCGCGCTCGCTCTCTGGCGCGCTCGCTCGCTCTGCAGCTCGCTCGCTCTGCGCTCGCTCGCTCGTTCTCTGGGCTCGCTATAAAAACTCTGCGCTGCTCGTCTGCGCTCAGCTCTCTCCTGCCTCGCTCGCTCGCATCGCTCGCAATCGCTTCTGCGCTCGCTCGCTCGCTCGCCCGCTCACGCCGCGCTCCTCCGGCCGCCGCTCGCTCGGCGCTCCCTCACGCTCGCTCCTCGCTACGCTCTCTCCTCTGCGCTCCGCTCCTCGCTCGCCCGCTCGCTCGCTCGCTCTCTCTCGCTCTGCGCTCAAGCTCGCTCGCCCGCTCAAGCTCGCTCGCTGTGACGCTCCTCGCTCGCTCGGATAGCGCTCGCTCCGCTCGCTCGCTCGACTCTCTCCTTCGCTCGCTTTGTTCTCGTGCTCCCGTTCTTATGCGTTCTGCTCCTCCCGTCTTCTCATGGTTGCTGTCTCTCCGGTGATGACGATCTAATTGGGTTATGTTCTGGGTTCTGGGGCTCCATGGTAACAAGTGGGGAGACCACCGGCACCAAGGTCTGTGGCCGTAGATATGGAATATCATCAGGATAACAGGGTCTTTCTCTCTGTGTGCATCATGGGCTGGCACGAGTGGTGATTTACCCGGGCCGCTCCCGGCTCGCTGTTCGGCTGAGACCTCTTGAATATCCTGGCTTCCTCAGTGTTGTGTGAGATAAAGAGCGTCATACTATGTTCTTGTCTGGCGGCCTCCCTTGGGTATGGGCTTGACCCGGGACACAAGCGCAGCATTCAGCGCCGCCGCGTCGCCTGATTTACCCGTGAGAGAACTCTCCGAGGTGGGCCGCTCACAATACCCAGTGTGGAGAATATGGGTATCAATTAAGGGGTTGTGCTAATGGCTTCCTTATAAGGAGAAGGGGAATTAGGGGGCAAAACAGGGATTCTCCCCTATCTCTGGTCTCTTGACAGTGATCGCGGGGATTCCCCAGCATAAGTGCGAATGGTATAATAAAATCTTTCAAATACATCTATGAATTCAAAAAGGGTTAAAAGAAGTTTTCCTTTAAGTGAATTACTGAGATGATTTTATATTCAACCCTTAACTGACTATTCAACAAATACTACTCCATAAATCAGCTGGAGGAGTGAGTGCTGAAACAATCAGAGTAAAATGCTCCTCCTCCACGGATCGGAGACTCTTGCCTCCTTCTCCCCCGCGATCCTTCACTGTAGCGATATCTCTGGTGTATCGGTCTTAAGCTGAATTATGACAATGAAGTCCAGGGGAATCATGTTGTATAGAAGGTACAGAGAGATTCTGTGGGTTATGGGCCATGAGCGAGCAAGAGTGGCAGCTGAACAGAGGACTGCGGAGATAAGCTTCTATTCATCACCCTAAATTGCTTTACTCATATCATGCAAGCATAAAGACTTGCCTATAAGTATTCTCATTCTACGCTAAATGATCCTGCTAATACGTTTACCACAATCCAGACAATCTATAAGATAGGCAATCACATAGCGCATTATAGACAGAACTTATCCCCTGCTGATGTGATTAGAGCACATGGGACGAGATAGAAACTTCTCATTATCTCCTGCAGCCCCTCCTTCTGTTACTATAGGAAGCCTGCTAATACTGTACCAACCATCCAATCACTCTCGTAGTATCACAATAGTCACATTATAAGAGAAGTTCTTGATCCCCTGCTGATGTGAGTCGGCACCTGGGGACTAGATAAAACTTCTCATTATTCTCGCTCTGCACCCTCTGTACTGTACTATAGGATCCTGCTAATACCTGTCCAAACCATACCATCACTCATTAGTATGCCATGATGCGACATATAGAGGCAGAACTGGTTCTTCCCCTTCTGAATGTGAGTAAGCACATGGAGGTGACGAGATATAACTTCTCATTATCATCCTGCACCCTCTGTCTGTTCGATAAGTGATTCCGTGCTAATCTGTACCAAAAAAAAACCATCGATCACTCAGTAGATATCGGACATCACATTTAGAGAAGTTCTTTCCCCTGGCTGATGTGAGTAGAGCACATGGGAACGAGATAGAAACTTCTCATTATCTCCCCTGCAGCCTCTCTGTCTGTTACTAATAGGATCGCTGCTGATACTGTCCCAACCATCACACTCATTAGTAGTCCACTAGCCATTATAGAGTCGAAGGCTTTCCCCCTTCTGATTGAGTAGAGCAACATGGACGAGATAGAAACTTCTCATCTATGCGATCCATCCTGCACCCTCTGTCTGATTATATAGGATCCTGTCTAAATACTTGTACCACACCCATCACTCAGTAGTTCACATAGCACAATTATAGAGGGCAAGACTTTCCCCGGCTGATGTGAGTAGAGCACATGTACGAGATAGAAACTTCTCATTATCTCCTGACACGCTCTGTCTGTTACTATAGGGATCTGGCTAATAGGCTTATCCCAACCATGCGATGCAGCGTCAGTAGTATCCATAGCACATATAGAGCAGAACTTTTCCCCTGCTATGTGAAGTAGGAGCACATGGACGGATAGACCCTACTTTCTCAGTATCATCTGCACCTCTGTCTTTTTACTAATAAGGATCCTGCAATACTGTAAACCACCATGCCATCATCTGGCATCAGTAGTATCCCATAGCAACATATAGAGCATCCTTTCCCCTGCTGATGTGAGTAGAGCACATGGGACGAGATAGAAACTTCTCATTATCTCCTGCATCCTCTGTCCGTTACTGTACCTCTGAAGTAACAGACAAAGACTGCTAGTGAAAATAGGAAGTTTCTATCACACCCTAAGTGCTTTACTCACATCAGCAAAGGAAAGGACTTCTCTACAGGTGTCCTTAATGATCCAGCTGATACTTCTGATTGATGGATTAGATACTATAACAGACAAAGGCTCCGGTTCCTTTGTCACCCCAAGAGCTTTACTCACAATATTACAGGTCCGTACTTCTGTATTATGGCCTATAGTATCATCCCGCTGATGCTTGTGGGAGGAGTTATGTTATAAAAGAGTTTGGGGGGTCATTTACAAGGGCCCCGAAGTCAGCGTTTTATGTCATTTTACCCGAATTTACATTACCGATTTGCAAAAAAAAAGAAAACCGTTTTTCCCCTGAATTTGCCACAGGATTTTTTGTCGGGCACCCTTGATTCGTATTTTGCGGCAATCGGCGCCGGGGTGGCCAGACGAATGTAAATGGGGGGGGGGGCGTGGCCGTCGACCACGAGGAGAGACCATCGATTCATGAGAAACGTCAAATTTTTTCGAAAAAAAAAAATGTGTCGCTTGACACTCGCTTCCTGCATCCGTCCGCGGCTAAGTGAACTTCTAACTAATAGTCGCGAGCGGAATTCAGCATCAGCGACGCCTAGTGGACATCGGGGGGGGTCGCAAGACCTTATTGGATCGCCGGAATGACCGAATCCTCCACCGATGAACGCGCCTCTGGATCGCGACAGGACCGGGTAAGTAAATCGTGGCCACAGTTATGTAAAGATTCTTCCCTCCTTCGTTGGTGCAGTGTATGGGAGACATCATAAGTAGCTAGTCCTCGCAGCACCAGACTCCGCAGGATAAAAGTTTAGGCCACTGTAGTTATAAGTCCTAATAGGACTGTTCAGTAGGGAGCATGTTTGATACTTTCATCGCACATTCCGAGCGATACTTGTCGCACAATCCTGCAGATTCTAGGGATGATTTTCCCACCTATGTCTTGTTTTTTGTAGGATCACTGTAAAGTTTTCATCGCTCACAGGCACTTAGAAAAATGCATTTTCTTGTATTTTTCTTGTATGTTTTGAGTGATTGTGTAATGTTTTTTTTTTAGCGCCAGTAACCTAACTTAGTTAGAATCGGGAGTACTAACATGATATTGTGGCTTTGTCTACTAGTATGAGGTGTACTCCCGTTGGGCTCGGCATGTGGATAGAGAGGATTTGCGAGGGGAGGCCCGTATACTGTGGCCATCACTTCCACTTATCCTATTTACATCAACACTAAAATACTGCATTCATTACATTTTTGGTTCGACTTTGTACTTTGTGTGATTTCAACAAGGACACACAGACTTTCCTTTTGTTGTGATGTCCCCAGTTCCTGCTGCTTGTACAATGACCATTTTTTACTTTCTTTCTGTTTCACTCCAAGAGGGCCACAACCCCATAATCACATTGGCCGACCAGGGAGAGTCATGTGGTAGGTAAACTTACGCGGGGTTTACAAGTACGCAGGGTCTTCTCCCTAATTCGTCTAGGGTAACAGCGTTGGGGGGGGGGGGTGGGGTGATGCCCAATCGCCCGCACACCAGTCGCCTCAATCACTCTGTGTTTAGTGGATTTGAGACATAACACAGGCATTTGGGTGCGGCTGTAATGGAAGGTTAACGTGGCATTGTTTGTAAAGATATGAGTCTAAGGTGTTACTATCAGCGATTTTGTCCAAGTGGCCCGTCCTTCTCCCGGCTCCAAGTTCACAATCGTTCATTTAATAGCTGCGGAACTCTCATTTTTACTGACTATGCAGATCGGCACAAGCTTCGCGACACAGTCAGGAGCGGCTGGCCGGCGTAACGAGTCCATATGGTACGGCTTGGGCAAGCACCCCAATAATATCTACTGTACCCACTACTGCTCACACAGGGTACTACTCTTATATTCCTACATGTTATATCCTGTACATATGGGCAGTATTATAGTGTTTATAATTTCTTGTACATATGGGACAGTATAATAAATAGTAGTTATATCTTGGTACACGAGGGGGCAGTATTTATTAGTTATATTCCTGTACATAGGGGGGGCAGTATTATAGTAGTATTTCTTGGTACATAGGGGGCAGTATTATAGTAGTTATGATTCTTGGATCTAGGGGGGTATTATAGTATTATCTTCTTGTACCTGGGGTCAGTATTATAGTAATATTCTTGTCAATAGGGGGCAGTATTATAGTAGTTTTTTATATTCCTTGTACATAGGAGGCGCAGTATGTAGATTAGTTATATTCCTTGTACATAGGGGGCAGTTATATGGTATTGATATTCTTGTACATAGGGGCAGTATTATAGTAAGTATATTCTTGTAAATAGGGGGGGCAGTATTATAGTGTTATATTCCTGTACATGGGGGGCAAGTATTAATAGTGTTATATCTCTTGTAGCATGGGGGGCAGTATTATAGTAAGGTTATAATCCCCGTACATAGGGGGCAGTATTATTATTATATTCTTGTACATAGGAGGGCAGTATTATATTAGTTATATTCTTGTACAAGGGGGCAGTATTATAGTAGTTTATATTCTGTACTAAGGAGGCAGTATTATAGTAGTTATTTCGTTGTACATAGGGGGGCATTTATAAGTAGTTATATTCTTGTACTAGGGGGCAGTATTATAGTATTATATTCTGTACATAGGGGGGCGTATTAATGTATTTTATATCCTGTAACATGAGGGGGCAGTATTATGTCGTTTATATTCTTGTACATGGGGGGCAGTAATTATAGTAGTTATATCCCTGTACCATAGGGGGGCATTATATCGTAGTAATATTCCGGTACATAGGGAGCAGTATTATAGTAGTTATATTCTTGTACATAGGGGGCAGTAATTAATAGTAGTTATGCCTTATATGGGGCAGTATTATAGTAGTTTATATTCTGTACTAGGGAGCAGTATTTAGTAGTTATTTCTTTACATATGGGGCAGTATTATAGTATTTTATTCCTGTAACATAAGGGGCAGTAATATAGTAGTTATATTCTTGTAAGCATAGGGGGCAGTATTAAGTAGTTTATTCCTGTACATAGGGGCAGTATTATAGTAGTTATATTCTTGTACTGGGGCCATAATTATCGTAGTTATATTCTTGTACATAGGGGCAGATATAGTAGTTATAATTCTTGTCATAGGGGGCAGTATTATATAGATATATTCCTGTACATAGGGGCGTATTTAAGTAGATCTATTCCTGTACAATAGGGGGGCAGTTTATAGGAGTTTATATCTTGTCATAGGGGCAGTATTATAGTAGTTATATTCTTGTTACTAGGGGCAGTATTATGTAGTTATAATTGGGCTTGTACATGGGGGCAGTTTTTAAATAGGTTTTAGTTATATTCCTGTACCAAGGGAGGCGTAGTGATAGTAAGTTCTATTCTTGTACATAGGAGGCAGATTCTAGTAGTTATATTCCCTGTACAAAAGGGGCAAGTTATTATAGTAGATAGTATTCTTGTACATAGGGGGCAGTATTATAGTAGTTTTTATTTCCTGTACAATAGGGGGAGTATTATAGTACTTATATTCACTTGTACAGCATAGGGGGGGGCAGTATTATGTAGATAATATTCCGTGTACATGGGGGCAGTATTTGTCTTTATATTCCTGTACATAAGGTGAGCATTATTTATGTAGTTATTTCCTGTACTAGGGGCCTTATTATATGTAGTAGCATTGTACATAGGGGAAGGTATTATAGTATGTATATTCTTGTACATAGGCAGGTATTATAGTGTTATAATTCTTGTACATAGGGGGCAGTATTATGGAGTTATTTCTTGTCATAGGGGGGCATATGAGAGTAATATATTCCTGTACATAGGGGGGCAGTATATAGTGTTATATCTTGTACATAGTGGTCAGAGTATTATGTAGTTAATATCCTCATATCAGCTATCTATCTCTCTATCTATCTATCTCATCTCATAACTACTAGCTATCTATCTCATATCATCTTCTATCTCATATCTATCTATCCTATCTTCCATATCTATCTATCTATCTATCTATATCTCATCTATCTCATCTCTCTCTATCTCCTATCTCTATTATCTATCTATCTCATATCTACGCGATCTATCTCATATTATCTATCTATTCTATCTACAAATCTATCCATCTAGTCTACTTCATTCTATCTCTAGCTACTATCTTCGATCTCCTATCTATCTATCGATCTCATATCTATCATCGATCTCATATCTACTATCGATCTCATATCTATATATCTACTGTCTCAATTCTATACTAGTCTATCTCATTCTAGCTATCTCATATCTATAATCTATCTCAGATCGATCATATCTATCTCATATCTATCTATCTCTTATTACTATCTCCCTACTGTCTTATTCTATCTATCATATCTTCTATCTACCTATCTCTATCTATCTATCTCAGTATCTATCTATCCCATCCTAGCTCTACCGTATATACTCGAGTTAAGCCGACCCATTATAAGCCGAGGCCCCTACTGTTTACCGACAACAAATCTGGTAAAAACCTATATATTTTTTACTCGAGTAAATAGCCGAGTTTGCTTTCTCAACCACTTTTTTGTGCTGAAAAACTAGGCTTATACTCGAGATAATAGGTATAGCTATCTATCTTCTATCTTCTACTATCTCCAATATCTATCTCATCTCTATCTCATCTCTATCTCATATCTATCTATCTCATAGCATCCATATCTAGTCTCATATTTATCATATCTATTATCTATGATCTCCTATCTAGTCCACTCATATCTATCTATCTCATATCTATCCATCTCATATCTATCTAGACTATCTCATCATCTATCTATCATCTTCTAATCATCTCATATCTATCCATCTCATATCTATCTATCCATATCTAGTATCTACTCCATAGCTATCTATCCTTCCTCCTGTCTAGCTATCTCATATCTATCTATCTATCTATCTATCTATCTCATATCTATCTATCTATCTATCTATCTATCTCATATCTATCTCCATAATTATCTACTCATATCTTATCTATCTCATATCTATCTATCTCTATCTATCATATCTTCTGCATATCTATCTATTATCTCATATCTATCTATCTATCTATCTATCTATCTATCTATCTATCTATCTCAATATCATCTATCTATCTCATATCTACTCTATCTTCCTATATAATCTATCTATCTATCTATCTCATGTCATCTATTCTATCTGATCTATCTAATCTAGCTATCTCCTATCTAATCTATCTATCTATCTATCTATCTATCTTCTATCTACTCCCTATCTCTATCTATCTATCTATCTATCTATATATCTCCCTATCTATCTCCTATCTATCTGAATCTATATCTCATATCTATCTCCTATCTATCATCTATCTATCTATCTCAATATGATCTAATCTCGATATCTATCTCATATCTATCTATCAAACAGAGGATCATATCTATCTCATATCTATCTATCTATCGATCTCATCTATCTTATCTCTATCTATCTATCTATGCTTTCTATCTATCAATCGATCTCATGTCTAATCCATCTCAGATGCTATCCTATCTATCTATCTCAATATCGTATCTATCCTCATATCTATCTATCTCATATCAATCTATCCCTATCTATCTAACTCATATCTATCTATCTCTATCTATCTATCGCATTAGTCTATCTATCTATATCTCCCATATCTACATCTCATATCTATACTATCTGATCTATGTCATGCTATCTCCTATCACTATCTTCTATATCATATCTATCTACTCTATACTATCTCATATCTATCTATCTCATTATCTCATTCTATCTATATCTCTATCATATCTCATATTCTATAGCTTCTCTAATCATTCTATCTAGCTACTCCTATCTATCTATCTCATATCTATCTATCAGTCCTATCTATCTCATCTCATATGCTATCATCTCATAGTCTATCTATCTCATATCTATCTTCGCATTCTCGATCTATCTCTCAATCTATCTATCTCATTCTATTGCTAGCTCATATCTATCTAATCTCATATCTATCTCACTATCTATCTCATATCTATCTAGCTATCTATCTTCATTCTCACTTATCTATCTCTTCATATCTATCTATCTACATATCTTCTATCATCATCCATATGCATCTACTATCTATCTACCTATCTATCATCTTATCTATCTATCTATCTATCTCATATCTATCTATCTATCTCATATCTATCTATCTCCTATCTATTCTATCTCTATCTATTCTATCTATCTTATTCTATCATCTATCTATCTATCTGCCTATCTATCTATCTATCTATCTACTATATCTCATATCGATCTATCTATGTATCTATCTCATAATATCTATCCATATCTATCTATCGATCTCACTTATCTATCATCTCATTACTATCTATCTCATACTCTCTATCTCATATCATCTATCTCATATCTATCTATCTCATAACTATCTATCTATCTCATATCCTACATATCTATCTCTCCATCTATCTATCTCATCTAATCTCATCTCTATATCTACTATATTCTATCTATCTCTCTATCTATCTAGCTATTATCTCATATCTATCTACTCATATCATCTATCTCATATCTATCTTCTATCTCTCATATCATCTATCTCAACTGATCTATCTATCTCATATCTAGTCTATACTCATATTATCTCATACTATCTCCTATCTGATCTATCTATCTATACTATCTCACTATCCTATTCTATCTAGATCGATCTAGCTATCTATCTACCTATCTACTCCATATCTACTATCTATATCTCTATTATCTATCTCATATCTATTATCTACTATCTCCTCTATCGATCGCTATCAGACTCTATCTCATATTCTATTCTTATCTCTATCATCTATCTATACTATCATCATACTATCTCATACTATCTATCATACTCTATCTATCTATCATATCTACTCTATCTATATCTCATTATCTCTAACTATATCTATCTATCTATGTCTAGCTATCTCCTCCATCTAGCTATCTATCTATCTATCTATCATAGTCATCTACTCATAATATCTATCTCATCTATCTATCTATTCTATCTATCATCTCTATCTATCTCTATGATCTATCTGATCTCATATCTATCGCATATCATCCTATCTATCTATCTCATATCTATCTATCTATCTCTATTATTCTATCGATCTATTCGATTATCTATCTATCGCTATCTATCTATCTCATTCTATCTATCTCATGTCTATCTCAATCTATCTCTATCTATCTTCTATCTCCCATCATCTATCTCATATTTTATCTATCTCATATCTATCTCATATCTAGCTATCTCTATCTATCTATCTACTAGCTCTCTAAGTCATCTTCTCATATCTAGTCTCAATCTATCTCCTATCTATATCTACTAGCCATATCTATCTATCTATCTCATATCTTCTATCTCATATCTATCTATCTCATCTATGCTCATATAGACTATACTCATATCTCAATTCTATCTTCTCGATATCTCATATCTATCTACGATGTATCTCTCCACTATCTATCTATCTATCTCTCTATAGTCTATCTATCTCATATCTATCTCATCTATCTTCCATATTACGTCTACGCTCATATCTATCCATATCGCATTTCTATCTCAATCATCTATCTATCTCATATCTATCTATCTCTCTATCTATCTATCGTCATATCTACTAATCTCATAGATCTATCTTCTATCTATGCTCATACTATCTATCTCATATCTATCTATCTCATATCTATCTATCTCATATCGATCTATCTCACATTCTATCTACTCTATCGATCTATCTTCATATCTATCTATCTAATCTCATTCTAATGACTCATATATCTATCTATCCTCCGCGCTAGCTATCTCATCTGTATCTTCTCCCTATCTACTATCTCATTCATCTATCTTATATCTATCTATCTACGATCCTCCTATCTAACTATTATCTACTTCTCATATCTATCTATCTATGTATCTATCTCATATCTATCTACTCATATCTATCTATCTATCTCATATCTATCTATCTCATACTAATCTATCGCATATCTAGCTATCGTCAAAAAACAAAAAGAAAAGTATCTACTAGCTCATTCTATCTATCTCATACTATCTATCTATCTCATATCTATCTATCTCATCTATCTATCTCCTATCTATCTATCTCACTATCTATCTATCATCTCCTATCTATCTACTCCTATCTATCTATCTTATATCTCTCTATCTTCTATCTATCTATCTATCTATCTACTATCTATGCTCCTATCAGCTATCTATCTATCTATCTATCTCCTATCTATCTAATCTATCTATCTCATATCTATCTCAGATCATCTAATCTCATATCTATCTATAGATATTTATCTATCTGTATTTCTATCTACTTCATATATATCTACAACGGAACGTCCAAGCAGCACCCAAAAAACAAATAGAAAAACGGGTAACAAGATGACACAGGACTGAGCTCCAGGGTCCTCCAGCGATAAATTCAAATGATGAAGAGCCCACCTTATTCCATAAGTAACCATTATCGATCTAACCGTGCACACAGCGCAACTACTTGTTAGGTATAATAAAGTTAACAATGAATAGTACAGTCACTACGGGTGCAAAGTGGCAAGAACGGTGGGGTGGGTTCGGCCTCAGAGCTGCGGCGTCCTCACATATTAAAACATCTAGCAGTCATTGATATGAACCTTCCTTTAAATTAGTGTTTTTTCAGATACATAGAGGACCAAACGTGTCTTTGCGATCGTCCCCTCTCTCAGGGCCACAGATCCAATCAAGGATGGGATATACCCAAAGATCTCCCAAGCTCACTCTCTGGGTTACAGCGAGCACAAAGAGACTGTCCGGGAAGCCAAAAACCCTAAGAACTTTTTGATATCCTACCCTAAAATTAGGTAATGTACCTCAGTTGAAAATGTCACACTATAACAGATTACACCCCTCGTTACTTACCTGGATAAACACTTTGGGGGGCATTTTAATCGGCCGGCTCTCGGTGCGCCGCTGTGTTTAAAGTAACGCCCACCCACCACGGGAAATACATTTAGCCTTAGGACCGTTCTTGCGTAGAACACTGAGAAATCTTCCCCTTTTTCCCCTCTTCCACCCCTTACGCATCAGGAGAGTTCTCCCCATGAGTATGTATCAATCTCTTCCTGCATGGGGCAGTAAGAACAATCCTTCTCACTGTGTTCTGTGCCGTCTACATATAAGGGGCTGAACCGTTTTCTGTGCTCCCCTCCGTGGTATAGGTCCATCAGCTGTACGTGACAGAGGAGCCCAAATCATGTCATAGTTTACCACACTTATAATCAAATGACGCTAGAAGATGGCAAACCGGTTTCTTAGGTAGGTAGCAGTCCCTAAAACCAAAACGAATCTTCACTTATTGGTTCCCTACGGGTGACCTGGGAAACAGCATCTGTAAGTATAACACATACAGAGGGAACTCTTCCCCCTCCGCAGCCCATTATACTATACTGGCAAATGTTGATTTCAATGCCTCTGCTATTTCTTGAGAAATTCTCAGTGGTGATCCGTATGCTAATGAGGCAGTTGGTGCACCCCTGAACACAGCTGTCTGCCTGGACCACCTGTGTTTTTTTTTTTCAGATAAAAAGGTAATTCGGCTTGGGTGACACAGAACGGGGGGAATTAGTCAGAAAAAGGCGTGCTCTTTGTGCTGATACAATGCTCAGACCCAACTCATTAGCATAAACGATTCGAAGCATGTAATATGTTTTAAAAAAAAATTTACACGGAATAATGGCACAAATAACCAAGATTGATTTTAAATGCTTGTTGTATGGGTTAACTCACTTTAATGCATATAACAAAATAAATGATCATCAGGAAGTGTGACCACCTCTATAAAAGCAGAAGGGACACCTTGGCGAGACTTTAAGAGTCAATGTTATTGCTCAGCGGAACTGCCCATTTGTTCATGTTACTGCACTCGCAACCGTCATGACGAACCCAACTAAGTTTTAACCAATTTTAGTGGGGGTATTAATAGGAATCACAGCAATTATTATTGGGCAACAAACCCTGCACACTCTTTGGAGACCCCCCCCATTGTCCATGGCTTGCCATAAATTGGAATTCACTTATATTTCATCATTCTCTTGAAGTGGCGCACATCGCACACCCTGAATTCCTCCCCACAATGCCTTGTCAGTTAATACAAGTAATGCAGTGCACCTGGAGGAGCTCGCAACACTCAAGCCCGTCTGATGGCGTCTTGTGGGCACTAGAAACCTTTTATCCTAAAAGTGACAAGCTGTGTTCCAGTTCCATCTCCAGCCCGTCCTCGAAGTCGCTGTCTTTCCCTTATTATCTTACGCTTTTTTCCACTGAAGTGAGGCTTGAAATATTCTTCTGATTAAGTTCATCGTTCCCAGATCCCAGCGAAGGGGATTTTGTTTTCCCCTCCCGTCCTATACTGCTCCTCTCTTTTTTCCAACAAGCGACTGTTCTCAGCAGATTTGTGGATGAGATGGTGGAAGGAGAGGGGGGGGGGTTGTATATGCTTCGATATTAAAATATGAAATCATAACACCATTAAAAGCCGCACACACAATCGGGGTCGCGTAGTGTGGAGATTAGGATGGAAGACAGAAAATCCCCAACCTAAGGTCTCAGTAGACACTGACTGTACGGTCATCGTTAAAATAACCGACTTTACCCATCATCATTTACAATAACCGACTTTACCAGTCATCTTTAAAATAAACCGACTTCCATCAAATCCGTTTAATAACCGACTTACCAGTCCAGCCTTTACATCCGACGTACCATTCATCGTTTAATAACCGACTTAAACCAGTCATTGTTTAAAAAAATAACCGACCTTTACCATCATCCGTTAAAATACCCGACTTTACGGTAATCGTTTACAATACCAAGCCGACTTTACCTTCATCGTTAAAATAACCGACTTTACCAGTTAGTGTTAAAAATAACGACTTTACCGGTCAACGTTTTAAAATAACCGACTTTACCTGTCATCGTTTAAAATAACCGACCGTCTTCGTCATCGTTTTAATCAACCGGCTTTACCAGTCATCGTTTAAATCACCAACGACTTGTACCAGTCATGGTTTTAAAATCACCGACTTTACAGTCATCGTTAAATCACCACACCGACTTTACCAGTACATTGTTTAAATCACCGACTTGACCAGTCATCGATTTAAAATCACCCACCAGACTTTAACGGGCACGTTTAAAAATAATCGACTTTACCGTCATCGTTTAAAATCACCGACTTAACCTGTCATCGTTTTAAAATAACCGACTTTACCGGTCATCGTTTAAAATAACCCGACTTTACCGGTCATCGTTAAAATAACCCCGCGTTACCGGTCATCTTTCAATAACCGACTTACCGGTCATCGTTTAGAAATAACCGACTTTAACGAGTTTATTAACACAAATAATTGGCTCGACTGTTGAAATAAAATGAAGCCACACCTACTTTTCCTAAGCCATTGATCAGATAGAATCCATATTTCCTAATAGAAATTGCCCGCGTGAGGGAGGTGCAAGTCCCAAAAGGCTAGAGGGGACTCTGCATCTACATTGATGATGAAGGGGAATCCCTGAGTTTTTGGGATAAACCCCCTCAGTAAGTATTCGTTTTCCGTTATAAAACAACCCGATATCGGGACTGGAGAAGGATCAGCTCCTGCCATTTCTGTGCAAGTCTCACAAATTTCCCAGGAGGCTGATCTCCTCCAGCCGGGAATTGTAGTAATGAGCGCGAAATTACAACCGGACTCAAACGTGCCAGGCCGGAATGTGGAAGAGGAAATTAACGCTCACAGACCGTCCACTCCTCTCCTGGATCGGGCTGATAGATGGACGCACAGCACCCTCCCATATACCTTACATCCACATGCAAGGGTTCCAAGGATAATATCATCCCCACACCTAAAGAAAGAAAGCAAGAGCTGCAGTAACTCTGACACTTATAATCAGCAGTGGACCATGCAGACTGCAGTCAGTGTTATTGTATTGTCCCTGATTAGATGTGTAATCACCTTGGATGGGCTCTGTCTCGCTGCAGCCAGTGTTATGTATGTCTCTGGGGGAAGTTGTGTAATCAGACCTCACACTGCTGTGCTCTGTGCTCTCCTGCAGCCAGTGTTATGTCTTGTCCCCGGAGGATGGTAAAATTCATCCCTCACACTGCTGTGCTTCTGTGCTCTCTGCAATCAGTGTTATGTTTGTCCTGGAGAGATGTGTAATCGGACCTCACACTGCTGTGGCTCTGTGCTCTCTGCACAGTTGTTATGTAGTGTCCCTTGAGAGATTGTTATCATACCTCACACCTACTGCTGGCTCTGTGCTCTCTGGCCGAGGGGTTATGTTATGGTCTCTGGGGAGTGTGTAATCAGACCTCACACTGCTGTCTCTGTGCTGCCTCTCCCCCAGCCATGTATGTCTTGTCCCCCGGTAGGATGTGTAATCAATCCCTCACACTGCTGTGCTCGTGCTCTCTGCAGCCAGGGTTATTTACTTTCCCTGGAGAGATGGTAATCAACCTCACACTGACTGTGCTCTTGTCTCTTGCAGCCGTGTTTTATGTTAGTTTTCCCTGGAGAGATGTGTAAGCAGACCTTTCCCACTGCTTGCTCTGTGCTCTCGGCAGCCATTGTTATGTTTGGGCCCGGAAGATGTTAATCAGAATACCTCACCAACACTGCTGTGGCTCTGTGCTCCTGGCAGCCCAGTGTTATGTTATTGTCCTGGAAGATTGTGTCAATCAGACTCACACTGCTGTGCTCTGTGCTCCCTGCAGCCAGTGTATGTATTGTCCGGGAGAGATGTGATAATCAGACCCTCACACTGCTTGTGGCCTGGCGCCTGCCGCCAGGTTATGTATGTCGCCTAGAGAGAATGTGTAATCATAACCTCACAACTGCGTTTTCTGTGCTCTCTGGCAGCCAGTGTTATGTATTGGTCCCTGAGAGATGTGTAATCAGACCTCACACTGCCCCTGTGCTCTTGCTCTCTGCATCCTGTTTATGTATTGCCCTGGAGAGATGTGTAATCAGAGACGTCACACTGCTGTGGGCTCTGTGCTCTCTGCAAGCCTGTGTTATGTATTTGTCCAGATAGATAGATATGAGATAGATAGATAGATAGGAGATAGATAGATAGATAGATAGATAGATAGATAGATAGATAGATAGATAGATAGATATGAGATAGATAGATAGATAGGAGATAGATAGATATGAGATAGATAGATAGATATGAGATAGATACATATCTCTCCATCTCATATCTATCTTCTCATTACTTCTCATTCTCATTCTATCTATCTCTCTATCTATCCTCTCATATCTAACTAATCTATCTCATATCTATCTATCTCACTTCTATCTGATCTATCTCCTATCTATCTACATCTATCGATCCTCATAGCTATCTATCTATCTCATAGCTTCTATCTATCTATCTATCTACTCCATATCTATCTATCCATCTCATATCTATCTATCTCAGATCTAATCTATCCTAGCTATCTATCTATCTATCTATCTATCTATCTTATCTAGCTACTATCTCATATCTACTATCTATCTATATCATATCATATCTATCTCATCTCTATATCTTCATACTATCTATCTATCTCTATATCTATCTTCTATCTTCTCATCGATCTCTCATCTCCTATCTTCTATCTATCTATCTATCTCATATCTATCTTGCTATCTATCTCATATCTATCTTCTCATATCTAGTCTATCTATAAATCTATCTATATCTATCTAATCTATCATACTCCATCTCCTAGCTTCTATCTTCGATCTCCTATCTATCTATCGATCTCATATCTATCATCGATCTCATATCTAGCTTATCGATCTCATATCTATATTCTACTTCTCAATATCTATACTAGTCTATCTCATCATCTAGCTATCTCATATCTAGTATCTATCTCATCGATCATATCTATCTCATATCTATCTATCTCTTATCTACTATCTCCTATCTGTTATACTATCTATCATACTCTTCTAATCTACTATCTCATATCTATCTATCTCAGATCTATCTATCCCTCTAGCTCTACCGTATATACTCGAGTATCAAGCCGCCACATTATAAGCCGAGGCCCCTAATGTTACACAAAAATCTGGTAAAAACCCAATATTTTTTACTCGTATAAAAGCCGAGTTTGGTCTTTCGCAACCACTTTTTTGTGCTGAAAAACTAGGCTTATACTCGAGATAGAAGGTATATGCATATCTATCTTCTATCTTCTACTTCTCCATATCTATCTCATTCTATCTCATATCCTCTTCTCATATCTATCTATCTCATATCCATATCTATCTCATATTTTCATATCTATCTATCTATGATCTCTATCTAGTCCACTCATATCTATCTATCTCATATCTATCCATCTCATATCTATCTACGCTTCTCATCATCTACTATCTATCTATCTAATCGATCTCATTCTATCCATCCATATCTCTCTAATCGCATATCATATCATCTCCATAGCTATCTATCTATCCTCCTGTCTATCTATCCTCTATCTATCTATCTACTATCTATCTAATCTCATACTATCTACTATCTATCTAGCTATCTCATATCTATCTCCTATATATCTATCTCATATCTTATCTATCTCATATCTATCTATCTCTATCTATCATCTATCTGCATATCTATCATATCTATCCATATCTAATCTATCTATCTTCTATCTATCTATCTATCTTCATGCTCAATATCATCTATCTATCTCATATCTATCTATCTTCCTCATATATATCTTCCTATCTCTATCTATCTCTGTCTATCTATCTATCTACTCTATCTAACTATGCTATCTCCTAATCTAATCTATCTATCTATCTAGTCTATCTATCTATCTACTACTCCTATCTTCTATCTATCTATCTATCTATCTATATATCTCTATCTATCTCTATCTATCTGCATCATATCTCATATCTATCTCCTATCTATCGATCTATCTATCTATCTCAATATGTATCTATCTCGATACTATCTCATATCTATCTATCAACAAAGATCATATCTATCTCATATCTATCTATCTATCGTATCTATCTATCTTATTCTATCTTCTATCTATGCTTATCTTCTATCATCGATCTCATGTCTAATCCATCTCAATGCTATCCTATCTATCATCTCAATATCTATCTGATCTCATATCTATCTATCTCATATCAAATCTATCTCTATCTATCTATCTCATATCTATCTATCTCACTATCTATCATCTCATTATCTATCTATCCTATATCTCCCATATCTACGACTCATTCTATCTATCTGATCTATGTATCTTCTCCTATCTACTATCTATCATATCATGATCTAATCTAGTCTATTTACTATCTCATATTTATCTATCTCATCATCTATCTATCTAATATCTTATCATATCTTCATCCATTCTATTACTTCCTATCGTCTCCATCTATCTCCTATCTATCTATCTCATATCTATCTCTATCAGCTCCTATCATCTTCTCATACTATCGATCTCATAGCTTCTATCTCATATCTATCTCGATTCTCTCTATACTCTCAATCTATCTATCTCATTCTATTCTAGCTCATATCTATCTAACTCATATCTCCTATCTCACTATCTATCTCTATCTAGCTCATAGCTATCTATCTTATATCTCACTTATTATCTCTTCATTCTATCTATCTACTATCTATCTATCATATCCATATGCGTATCTACTATCTATCTAGCCTATCTATCGATCTTATCTATCTATCTATCTATCTCAATCTATCTATCTATCTCCTATCTATCTATCTCCTATCTATTCTGATCTCTTCTCATACTTTATCTTATTCTATCTATCTATCTATCTATCCCTATCTATCTATCTATCTATCTACTACTATCTCATATCTGATCTATCATGTATCTATCTCATAATACTATCCATATCTATCTATCGATCTCCTATCTATCACTCATAGCTATCTATCTCATAGCTCTCTATCTCATAATCATCTATTCATATCTATCTATCTCAAATCTATCTATCTAATCTCATACTCTTCCTATATTATCTCTCCTATCTATCTATCTCAACTAATCTTTATCTCCTACTATACTTCTATTCATCTATCTATCTCTTCTATCCATCTAGCTATTATCTATCTATCTACTCATATCTATCTATCTCATATCTATCTTCCCTATCTTCCTCATTCTATCTAGCTATCTATCTCATATCTACTCTATTCTCTATACATCTATACTATCTCTCTATCTATCTATCATTATCTATCTACATCTATCTCATATCTAGTCTATGATCTGATCTAATATCTATCTAACCTATCTACTCCATATCTACTAATCTATATCTACATATCTATCTACTATCTATGTATCTATCTATCTTCTACGATCCTCTAGTCTTATCTCATATTGCTAATTCTCTATCTACATATCTATCTCATACTATCGTCTCAATCTATCTATCTATCTATTATACCTATCTATCTACCATATCTATCATCTATATCTTCATCTATCTCTACTACATCTATACTACTATTTAGCTACTCTCTCATCTAGCTATCTAGCTCTATCTATCTATTATATTATCTTCATACAATTATCTTATCTATCATCTATACTATCTACCATCTCTATCTATCTCATGATCTATCAGATCTTCATATCTATCGCATATCATCCTATCTATCTATCTCATATCTATCTATCTATCTCCTATTATTCTATCGTCTCATATCTCATCTATATCGCTATCTATCTATCCATATCTATCTATCTTCTGAACTATCTCTATCTATCTGCATATCTATCTATCTATCTCTATCTATCTCATATTTTAATCTATCTCATATCTATCATATCTATCTATCTCTATCTATCGTATCTAGCTAGCCCTCAGATCGACTTCTCATATCTATCTAATCTATCTCCTATCTCATATCATACTACTATCTATCTATCTATCTCATATCTTCTATCATCATATCTATCATCTCATCTATGCTCATATACTACTACTATATCTCTACTATCTTCGGATATTCTTATCTATCTATCGATGACTATCATCCATCTATCTCATCTATCTATCTCTACATCGACTATCTATCTCATATCTGATCTCAATCTATCTCTATATTATCGTCTCGTTCTCATATCTTCCTATCGCATTTCTATCTCATTCATTCTATCTATCTCATATCTATCTATCTCAATCTATCTATCTATCGCATATCTACTATCTCATATCTATCTTCTATCTATCTCACTATCTATCTCATATCTATCTATCTCATATCTATCTATCTCATATCGATCTATCTCACATTCTATCTACTCTATCGATCTATCTTCATATCTATCTATCTAATCTCATTCTAATGACTCATATATCTATCTATCCTCCGCGCTAGCTATCTCATCTGTATCTTCTCCCTATCTACTATCTCATTCATCTATCTTATATCTATCTATCTACGATCCTCCTATCTAACTATTATCTACTTCTCATATCTATCTATCTATGTATCTATCTCATATCTATCTACTCATATCTATCTATCTATCTCATATCTATCTATCTCATACTAATCTATCGCATATCTAGCTATCGTCAAAAAACAAAAAGAAAAGTATCTACTAGCTCATTCTATCTATCTCATACTATCTATCTATCTCATATCTATCTATCTCATCTATCTATCTCCTATCTATCTATCTCACTATCTATCTATCATCTCCTATCTATCTACTCCTATCTATCTATCTTATATCTCTCTATCTTCTATCTATCTATCTATCTATCTACTATCTATGCTCCTATCAGCTATCTATCTATCTATCTATCTCCTATCTATCTAATCTATCTATCTCATATCTATCTCAGATCATCTAATCTCATATCTATCTATAGATATTTATCTATCTGTATTTCTATCTACTTCATATATATCTACAACGGAACGTCCAAGCAGCACCCAAAAAACAAATAGAAAAACGGGTAACAAGATGACACAGGACTGAGCTCCAGGGTCCTCCAGCGATAAATTCAAATGATGAAGAGCCCACCTTATTCCATAAGTAACCATTATCGATCTAACCGTGCACACAGCGCAACTACTTGTTAGGTATAATAAAGTTAACAATGAATAGTACAGTCACTACGGGTGCAAAGTGGCAAGAACGGTGGGGTGGGTTCGGCCTCAGAGCTGCGGCGTCCTCACATATTAAAACATCTAGCAGTCATTGATATGAACCTTCCTTTAAATTAGTGTTTTTTCAGATACATAGAGGACCAAACGTGTCTTTGCGATCGTCCCCTCTCTCAGGGCCACAGATCCAATCAAGGATGGGATATACCCAAAGATCTCCCAAGCTCACTCTCTGGGTTACAGCGAGCACAAAGAGACTGTCCGGGAAGCCAAAAACCCTAAGAACTTTTTGATATCCTACCCTAAAATTAGGTAATGTACCTCAGTTGAAAATGTCACACTATAACAGATTACACCCCTCGTTACTTACCTGGATAAACACTTTGGGGGGCATTTTAATCGGCCGGCTCTCGGTGCGCCGCTGTGTTTAAAGTAACGCCCACCCACCACGGGAAATACATTTAGCCTTAGGACCGTTCTTGCGTAGAACACTGAGAAATCTTCCCCTTTTTCCCCTCTTCCACCCCTTACGCATCAGGAGAGTTCTCCCCATGAGTATGTATCAATCTCTTCCTGCATGGGGCAGTAAGAACAATCCTTCTCACTGTGTTCTGTGCCGTCTACATATAAGGGGCTGAACCGTTTTCTGTGCTCCCCTCCGTGGTATAGGTCCATCAGCTGTACGTGACAGAGGAGCCCAAATCATGTCATAGTTTACCACACTTATAATCAAATGACGCTAGAAGATGGCAAACCGGTTTCTTAGGTAGGTAGCAGTCCCTAAAACCAAAACGAATCTTCACTTATTGGTTCCCTACGGGTGACCTGGGAAACAGCATCTGTAAGTATAACACATACAGAGGGAACTCTTCCCCCTCCGCAGCCCATTATACTATACTGGCAAATGTTGATTTCAATGCCTCTGCTATTTCTTGAGAAATTCTCAGTGGTGATCCGTATGCTAATGAGGCAGTTGGTGCACCCCTGAACACAGCTGTCTGCCTGGACCACCTGTGTTTTTTTTTTTCAGATAAAAAGGTAATTCGGCTTGGGTGACACAGAACGGGGGGAATTAGTCAGAAAAAGGCGTGCTCTTTGTGCTGATACAATGCTCAGACCCAACTCATTAGCATAAACGATTCGAAGCATGTAATATGTTTTAAAAAAAAATTTACACGGAATAATGGCACAAATAACCAAGATTGATTTTAAATGCTTGTTGTATGGGTTAACTCACTTTAATGCATATAACAAAATAAATGATCATCAGGAAGTGTGACCACCTCTATAAAAGCAGAAGGGACACCTTGGCGAGACTTTAAGAGTCAATGTTATTGCTCAGCGGAACTGCCCATTTGTTCATGTTACTGCACTCGCAACCGTCATGACGAACCCAACTAAGTTTTAACCAATTTTAGTGGGGGTATTAATAGGAATCACAGCAATTATTATTGGGCAACAAACCCTGCACACTCTTTGGAGACCCCCCCCATTGTCCATGGCTTGCCATAAATTGGAATTCACTTATATTTCATCATTCTCTTGAAGTGGCGCACATCGCACACCCTGAATTCCTCCCCACAATGCCTTGTCAGTTAATACAAGTAATGCAGTGCACCTGGAGGAGCTCGCAACACTCAAGCCCGTCTGATGGCGTCTTGTGGGCACTAGAAACCTTTTATCCTAAAAGTGACAAGCTGTGTTCCAGTTCCATCTCCAGCCCGTCCTCGAAGTCGCTGTCTTTCCCTTATTATCTTACGCTTTTTTCCACTGAAGTGAGGCTTGAAATATTCTTCTGATTAAGTTCATCGTTCCCAGATCCCAGCGAAGGGGATTTTGTTTTCCCCTCCCGTCCTATACTGCTCCTCTCTTTTTTCCAACAAGCGACTGTTCTCAGCAGATTTGTGGATGAGATGGTGGAAGGAGAGGGGGGGGGGTTGTATATGCTTCGATATTAAAATATGAAATCATAACACCATTAAAAGCCGCACACACAATCGGGGTCGCGTAGTGTGGAGATTAGGATGGAAGACAGAAAATCCCCAACCTAAGGTCTCAGTAGACACTGACTGTACGGTCATCGTTAAAATAACCGACTTTACCCATCATCATTTACAATAACCGACTTTACCAGTCATCTTTAAAATAAACCGACTTCCATCAAATCCGTTTAATAACCGACTTACCAGTCCAGCCTTTACATCCGACGTACCATTCATCGTTTAATAACCGACTTAAACCAGTCATTGTTTAAAAAAATAACCGACCTTTACCATCATCCGTTAAAATACCCGACTTTACGGTAATCGTTTACAATACCAAGCCGACTTTACCTTCATCGTTAAAATAACCGACTTTACCAGTTAGTGTTAAAAATAACGACTTTACCGGTCAACGTTTTAAAATAACCGACTTTACCTGTCATCGTTTAAAATAACCGACCGTCTTCGTCATCGTTTTAATCAACCGGCTTTACCAGTCATCGTTTAAATCACCAACGACTTGTACCAGTCATGGTTTTAAAATCACCGACTTTACAGTCATCGTTAAATCACCACACCGACTTTACCAGTACATTGTTTAAATCACCGACTTGACCAGTCATCGATTTAAAATCACCCACCAGACTTTAACGGGCACGTTTAAAAATAATCGACTTTACCGTCATCGTTTAAAATCACCGACTTAACCTGTCATCGTTTTAAAATAACCGACTTTACCGGTCATCGTTTAAAATAACCCGACTTTACCGGTCATCGTTAAAATAACCCCGCGTTACCGGTCATCTTTCAATAACCGACTTACCGGTCATCGTTTAGAAATAACCGACTTTAACGAGTTTATTAACACAAATAATTGGCTCGACTGTTGAAATAAAATGAAGCCACACCTACTTTTCCTAAGCCATTGATCAGATAGAATCCATATTTCCTAATAGAAATTGCCCGCGTGAGGGAGGTGCAAGTCCCAAAAGGCTAGAGGGGACTCTGCATCTACATTGATGATGAAGGGGAATCCCTGAGTTTTTGGGATAAACCCCCTCAGTAAGTATTCGTTTTCCGTTATAAAACAACCCGATATCGGGACTGGAGAAGGATCAGCTCCTGCCATTTCTGTGCAAGTCTCACAAATTTCCCAGGAGGCTGATCTCCTCCAGCCGGGAATTGTAGTAATGAGCGCGAAATTACAACCGGACTCAAACGTGCCAGGCCGGAATGTGGAAGAGGAAATTAACGCTCACAGACCGTCCACTCCTCTCCTGGATCGGGCTGATAGATGGACGCACAGCACCCTCCCATATACCTTACATCCACATGCAAGGGTTCCAAGGATAATATCATCCCCACACCTAAAGAAAGAAAGCAAGAGCTGCAGTAACTCTGACACTTATAATCAGCAGTGGACCATGCAGACTGCAGTCAGTGTTATTGTATTGTCCCTGATTAGATGTGTAATCACCTTGGATGGGCTCTGTCTCGCTGCAGCCAGTGTTATGTATGTCTCTGGGGGAAGTTGTGTAATCAGACCTCACACTGCTGTGCTCTGTGCTCTCCTGCAGCCAGTGTTATGTCTTGTCCCCGGAGGATGGTAAAATTCATCCCTCACACTGCTGTGCTTCTGTGCTCTCTGCAATCAGTGTTATGTTTGTCCTGGAGAGATGTGTAATCGGACCTCACACTGCTGTGGCTCTGTGCTCTCTGCACAGTTGTTATGTAGTGTCCCTTGAGAGATTGTTATCATACCTCACACCTACTGCTGGCTCTGTGCTCTCTGGCCGAGGGGTTATGTTATGGTCTCTGGGGAGTGTGTAATCAGACCTCACACTGCTGTCTCTGTGCTGCCTCTCCCCCAGCCATGTATGTCTTGTCCCCCGGTAGGATGTGTAATCAATCCCTCACACTGCTGTGCTCGTGCTCTCTGCAGCCAGGGTTATTTACTTTCCCTGGAGAGATGGTAATCAACCTCACACTGACTGTGCTCTTGTCTCTTGCAGCCGTGTTTTATGTTAGTTTTCCCTGGAGAGATGTGTAAGCAGACCTTTCCCACTGCTTGCTCTGTGCTCTCGGCAGCCATTGTTATGTTTGGGCCCGGAAGATGTTAATCAGAATACCTCACCAACACTGCTGTGGCTCTGTGCTCCTGGCAGCCCAGTGTTATGTTATTGTCCTGGAAGATTGTGTCAATCAGACTCACACTGCTGTGCTCTGTGCTCCCTGCAGCCAGTGTATGTATTGTCCGGGAGAGATGTGATAATCAGACCCTCACACTGCTTGTGGCCTGGCGCCTGCCGCCAGGTTATGTATGTCGCCTAGAGAGAATGTGTAATCATAACCTCACAACTGCGTTTTCTGTGCTCTCTGGCAGCCAGTGTTATGTATTGGTCCCTGAGAGATGTGTAATCAGACCTCACACTGCCCCTGTGCTCTTGCTCTCTGCATCCTGTTTATGTATTGCCCTGGAGAGATGTGTAATCAGAGACGTCACACTGCTGTGGGCTCTGTGCTCTCTGCAAGCCTGTGTTATGTATTTGTCCGAGATATGAGATAGATAGATAGATAGATAGGAGATAGATAGATATGAGATAGATAGATAGATATGAGATAGATAGATAGATAGATATGAGATAGATAGATAGATATATATATGAGATAGATAGATAGATAGATAGATAGATAGATAGATAGATAGATAGATAGATAAATAGATAGATAGATATGATAGATATATTTGTATAGTGATACAGGTTATTATGCTTCTCCTCCCGTCTTCTCATGTTGATGTCTCTCCGGTGATGAGATACTTTTGGTTGTGTTCTGGGGGCTCCATGGTAACAATGTTGGAGAGACCACCGGCAACAAAGGTCTGTGGCCGTAGATTATGGAATATATCAGGATAACAGGGTCTTTCTCATGTGTGCACAATGGGGCTGGCACGGTGGTATTTACCCGGCTCGCTCCCGGCTCGCTGTGCGGCTGAGAACCTGCTTGAGATCCTGGCGTCCATTCAAGTGTTGTGTGAGGAATAAAGAGCGTCATAAATATGTCTTGTCCTGGCGGCCTCCCTTGTGTATGGGCTGCCCGGGAGCACAAGGCTGCAGCATTCAGCGCCGCCGCTCGCCTGATTTACCGTGAAGGAACGCTCCGAGGTGCTGCTCTACCCAAGTGTGGAGAATATGGATCAATTAAGGGGGTTGTGCTAATGGCTTCTTAATAAGGAGAAGGGGAATTAGGGGCAAAACAGGGATTCATCCCCCTTTCTCTGGGCTATTGAAGTGACGCGGGGATTCCCCAGCAAAGGAAGAGCGAATAGATCATGAAAAATCTTTAAAAAAAAACTACAAACTCAAAAAGGGTTAAAAGAGTTTTCCTATAAGTGACATTGAACTGACTGATTGATATTCATCCCTTAAATGAAACTATTCAACAAATACTCCATAAATCAGCTGGAGGAGTGAGTGCAAGAAACAATCAGAGGAAAATGCTTCCTCCTCCACGGATCAGACTCCTTTCCTTCTCCCCCCTCCTTCACTGAGCGATGAAATCTCTGGTGTATCTGTCTTTCGAGAATGATAGACAGGAGTCACAGGGGAATCATGTTGTATAGAAGTGTACAGAGAGATATCTGGGGGTAGGCCATGAGCGAGCAAAGAGGGGCACTGACAGAGACTGCTGGAGAGAAGTTTCTATCTCACCCTAAGTGATTTACTCATATCAGCAAGCATAACGACTTGCCTATAAGTATTCTACAGTCTCATAAATGATCCTGCTACTACTGCACCAACCAACAATCTATAAGTAGCATCACATAGCGCATTATAGAGCAGAACTTTCCCCTGCTGATGTGAGTAGAGCACATGGGACGAGATAGAACCTTTCTCAGACTCATGCACACACCTCTGTCTGTTACTAAGATCCCTGCTAATCTGTACCACCATCCATCACTCAGTAGTATCACATAGCACTTATGAGAATTTCTTTTTCCCTCTGCTATTGTGAGTAGAGCCATGGGACGAGATGAAACCTTCTCATTCTACCCTGTCACCCTCTGCCTTCTGTCTTTACTAATGGATCCTGCTAATACTGTACCAACCAACCATCCATCACTCAGTAGATATCACATAGCACATTATAGAGCAGAACTTTCCCCTGCTGATGTGAGTAGAGCACATGGGACGAGATAGAAACTTCTCATTATCTCCTGCACCCTCTGTCTGTTACTATAGGATCCTGCTAATACTGTACCAACCATCCATCACTCAGTAGTATCACATAGCACATTATAGAGAAGTTCTTTCCCCTGCTGATGTGAGTAGAGCACATGGGACGAGATAGAAACTTCTCATTATCTCCTGCACCCTCTGTCTGTTACTATGGATCCTGCTAATACTTTACCAACCTACCATCACTCAGTAGTATCACATAGCACATTATAGAGCAGAACTTTCCCCTTGCTGCATGTGAGTAAGCACATGGGACGAGATAGAAACTTCTCATTATCTCCTGCCCCTCTGTCTGTTACTATAGGATCCTGCTAATACTGTACCAACCATCCATCACTCAGTAGTATCACATAGCACATTATAGAGCGAACTTTCCCCTGCTGATGTGAGTAGAGCACATGGGACGAGATAGAAACTTCTCATTATCTCCTGCATCCCCTGTCTGTTACTATAGGATCCTGCTAATACTGTACCAACCATCCATCACTCAGTTAGTATCACATAGCACATTATAGAGCAGAACTTTCCCCTGCTGATGTGAGTAGAGCACATGGAACGATATAGAAACTTCTCATTATCTCCTGCATCCTCTGTCTGTTACTATAGGATCCTGCTAATACTGGTACACCACCATCACTTCACTCAGTAGTATCACATAGCACATTATAGAGCATACTTTCCCGCTGATGTGAGTAGAGCACATGGACGAGATAGAAACTTCTCATTATCTCCTTCACTCCTCTGTCTTACTCCTGTGACTTGAATCAGACAAAGACTGCTAGTGAAAATAGGAAGTTTCTATCACACCCTAAGTGCTTTACTCACATAAGCAAAGGAAAGGACTTCTCTACAGTTGTCCTTAATGATCCAGCTGATACTTCTGATTGATGGATTAGATACTATAACAGACAGATGCTCCGTGTTCTTTGTCACCCCAAGAGCTTTACTTACCAATATTAAGGTCCGTACTTCTGTATTATGGCCTATAGTTATCAATCCCGCTGCTTTGTGGAGGTTAATTTTATACTATATTGGTCCTTTACTAAGGGCCCAATCACGTTTGTATGTCCATTTTAAGATATAACAAAACCGCAAACTACATTACACCATTATAAAAAAAGAAAAATTTACCCGAATTTTACCGATTTGCACCGTTTTTCCCTGAATTGCCACAGGATTTTGTCGCACTTGATCGGATTGTGGCGCATCGGCGCCGGGGTGCAGACGATGGAAATGGGGGGAGGGGGCGTGGCCGTCAGACAACCTATCGGATTCTGAGAAACCACAGTATTTTTAAAAAAAAAAATGTGTCGCTTGACACGCGCTTACCTGCATCCGGCCCGGCTAAGTGAACTTCAGTGAACTCCGACGGAATTCAGCGCAGCAGCGACGCCTAGTGGACATCGGGCGCAAGACCTTAGTGAATCGCCGGAAGACCCGAATCCTCCACAGAGAACGCGCCGCTGGATCGCGACAGGACCGGGTAAGTAAATCTGCCACATTATGTAAAGATTCTTCCCTCCTTTCTGTGTGCAGTGTATGGGAGACATCATAGTAGCTAGTCTCCAGCCACCGACTCCAGCAGGATAAAAAGTTAGGCACACTGTAAGGATAAGTCCTAATTAGGACTTCAGTAGGGAGCAGGTTTGTATACTTTTCATCCACATTCCGAAAGCGATACATTGTCCTACAATCCTGCAGATTCTATGGATGATTTTCCACCTTATGTCTTGTTTTTTGTAGGATCCACTGTAGTTTTCATCGGTCACCACTTAGAAATGCATTTTCTTGTATTTTTCTTGTATTTTGAGTGATTGTGTAATGTTTTTTTTTAGCGCCGGTCCTAACATTATGTTAGAATAGGAGTATAATAACATGATATTGTGCTTTGTCTACTAGTATGGTGACTCGTGGGCTCGGCATGTGGATAGAGAAGGATTTGCTGAGGGGAGCCGTATACTGTGGCCATCACTTCACACTATATCCTTATACATCACACTAACAATATTACATTTACATTACATTTTTGGTTCGACTTCGACTTTCGGGATTTCAACAAGGAACACACAGAACTTTCTTTTGTTTTGATGTCCCCAGGTTCCCTGCTGCTTGTACAATGACCATTTGTTACATTTCTTCTGTTCACATCCAAGAGGCCACAACCCCATAATCACATTGGGCGACCATGGAGAGTCATTGTAGGTAAACTTCGAGGGGTGTCAAGTAAAGCAGTCGTCTCCTAATCTTCCTAGGTAACAGCGTGGGGGGGGGGGTGATGCCCATCACTCCGCACAGTCGCCTCATCACTGTGTTTATGGACTTGAGACATAACAACAGCATTTGGTGCTGCTGGGAATGGAAGGGTTAAACGTGGCATCTGTTGGTAAAGAGGATATGAGCTAAGTGTTACATCCAGCGATTTTCCCAAGTGCCCGTCCTGCTCCAGGCTCCAAGGTCACAATCGTTCATTTAATAGCTGCGAAACTCTCTGTTACTGGACTGCAGATCTGGCACAAGCTCAGCACAAAGTCAGGAGCGGCCGGCGGAGTAACGAGTCATATGTACTGCTGGGGCACCCCAATAATATCTACTGTACCCACTACTGCTCACACAGGGTACTACATCTTATATTACTGCAGTTATATCACTGTACATAGGGGGCAGTATTATAGTAGTTATATTCCTGTACATAGGGGGCAGTATTATAGTAGTGATATTCTTGTACATAGGGGGCATATTATAATTTATTCCGTACATAGGGGGCAGTATTTAGTAGTTATATTCTTGTCATAGGGGGCATATAGTTATTATCTCTTGTACATAGGGGCAGTATATAGTATTATATCTTGTACATAGGGGGCAGTATTATAGTATATTCTTGTACATAGGGGGCTTATATAGTAGTTATATTCCTTGTACATAGGGGGGGCAGTATTATATAGTTATATATTCTTGTACATATGGGCAGTATTATAGTAGTTATATTCTTGTACATAGGGGGCAGTATTATAGTTTATATTCTTGTACATAGGGGCAAGTAATTATATAGTTATTTCCTTGTAACATAGGGGGCAGTATTATAGTAGTTATTATTCTGTACATGGGGGCAGTATTATGTAGTTTATATCCCTGTACTAGGGGCAGTATTTATATAGTTATATCTTGTACATAGGAGGCAGTATATAGTAGTTATATCCTTGTACATAGGGGGCAGTATTATAGTATTATATTCTTGTACAAGGAGGCGGCAGTATTATAGTAGTTATATTACTTGTCATAGGGGGCAGTATTATAGTAGTTATATTCTTGTACATAGGGGGCAGTATTATAGTAGTTATTTCTTGTACATGGGGGCAGTTTATAGTAGTTATATTCCTGTACATAGGGGGCAGTATATATGTATTATTATATTCTTGTACATGGGGGCAGTATTATAGTAGTTATATCCCTGTACGGTGGGGCAGTATTTAGTAGTAATATTCCGTACATGGGCAGTAATTAAGTAGTTATATTCTTGTACATAGGGGGCAGTATTATAAGTAGTTATATTTTCCTGTACATAGGGGCAGTATTATAGTAGTTATATTCTTGTACATAGGGAGCAGTATATATGTAGATATTTATTCTGTACATAGGGGGCATGTATTATGTGTTAATATTCCTGTACATAGGAGGCAGTATTATAGTAGTTATATTCTTGTACATAGGGGGCAGTATTATAGTAGTTTATTCCTGTACATAGGGCAGTATTATAGTAGTTATATTCTTGTACTAGGGGCAATTTATAGTAGTTATATTCTTGTACATAGGGGCCAGTATTATAGTAGTTATATTCTTGTACATAGGGGTCAGTATATATAGATTATATCCTGTACATAGGGGCAGTATTATAGTGAGATATATTACTGTACATAGGGGCAGTATTTAGTAGTTATATTTTGTACATAGGGGCAGTATATTAGTTATATCTTTGTACATAGGGCATATTATAGTATTTATTCTTGTACATATGGGGCAGTATTATAGTAGTTATATTCCTGTACATAGGGGGCAGTATTATAGTAGTTATTCTTGTACATATGGATCATTATATAGTAGTATATCCTGTACAAGGGGGCAGTATTATAGGATATTATTCTTGTACATAGGGGCAGTATTATAGTAGTTATATTCCTGTACTATGGGCAGTATTATGTACTTATATTCTTGTACATAGGGGGCATATATTATATAGTATATGATTCCTGTACATAGGGGCCAGTATTATAGTACTTATATTCCTGTACATAGAGGGAGCAGTATTATAGTAGTTATATTCCTGTACATAGGGGCAGTATAATTAGTATCATTGTACATAGGGGAGGTATTATAGTAGTTTATTCTTGTAACTAGGGGCAGTATTATAGTAGTTATATTCTTGTACATAGGGGGCAGTATTATAGTAGTTTATATTCTTGTCATAGGGGGCAGTATTATAGTAGTATATTCCTGTACATAGGGGGCAGTATTATAGTATTATATTCTTGTACATAGGGGGCAGTATTATAGTAGTTATTTCCGTACATAGGGGCAGTATTATTTATTATTCTTGTACATAGGGGCAGTATTATAGTAGTTTATATTCTTTACTAGGGGTCAGTATTATAGTATTATATTCTTACATAGGGCAGTATTATGTAGTTTATTCTTGTACATAGGGCAGTATATAGTAGTTTATTCTTGTACATAGGGGCAGTATTATAGTAGTATATTCTTGTACATAGGGGGCAGTATTATGTAGTTATATTCTTTACATAGGGGGAGTATTATAGGTTATATTCTTGTACTAGGGGCAGTATTATAGTAGTTTTACTTGTACAGGGGCAGTATTATAGTAGTTATATTCCTGTACATAGGAGTATTATAGTAGTTAATCTTGTACATAGGGGCAGTATTATAGTAGTTAATTCTTGTCATAGGGGTCAGTATATAGTGTATATCTCTTTACATAGGGGCAGTATTATAGTAGTTATATTCTTGTCATAGGGTCAGTATTATATAGGTAGTTACATTCCTGTACATAGGGGGTATATTATGTAGTTTATATCCCTGTACATAGAGCAATTATAGTAGTATATTACTTGTACAAGGGGGCAGTATTATAGTAGTTATATTCCGTACATAGGGGCAGTATTATGTAGTTATATTCTTGTACATAGAGGGGCAGTATAAGTAGTTATATTCCGTACATAGTGGCAGTATTAGTAGTTATATATCTTGTACATAGAGGGCAGTATTATAGTATTATATTCCTGTCTAGGTGGCAGTATTATAGTAGTTAATATTCTTTACATAGGGGGTCAGTATTATAGTAGTTATATTCTTTACATAGGGAGCAGTATTATAGTAGTTATATTCTTGTACATAGGGGGCAGTATTATAGTAGTTATATTCCTGTACATAGGGGGCAGTATTATAGTATTATATTTTGTACATAGAGGGCGTATTATAGTAGTTATATTCTTGTACATAGGTGGCAGTATTATAGTAGTTATATTCTTGCACATAGGGGTCAGTATTATAGTAGATGTATTATCAGAATCTTGATAACCTCTATCAGTATAAGATGAATATGTATCTGCCTTTATCTCCCCTCCATAAATAATACAATATGTAGTAATTAGCTCTGAGCCGGGCCGTGTGTTCGGCGGTCTGCACTGAGCCTGTGTTCCAACCGCAAGATGGACGGAAAAATGTCAACCTGATGCTCGGCGACTTGTTAGCGCTGTGTTCAAATGTCAGCGAAACCACAAAGGTCTGGATTTCATTTCTTCCTTGGCCACGGAAGGATTTAGAGGAGGAACAGGACGGACAAAGGGCAGGCTGGAGGGATAGGGAGAGAATTACGGACAGAGAGGAACGGCTCCTCGGATTATTCTCCGCCTGTAATATTTCCACTGCTATGACCTTAGGTGACCGGACCTGCAGAATTTTGAATGATATAAATATATAAGAAGTGTCAGATGTGTGAAGCCACATGACAGCGGGTTAGTTTTTCTTACCGATCACTTGTCACTGTCTGTGGTGCTTGTCACCCTCCTCCCTGACCCCAGACCGGCTTGAACGCGGCCTGTTTCCATATCATGGGGTCGTGTGGGAATTCCTATGAATATCATCCAGAACATCAGGGTTGTCATAGGGACATTATGTGAATTATGTGGAGTCTACCAGCTCCCAAATCCCAGGGCGTGACACATAATAACCTTTCCTATTCTCTCGTCATCTTTATGCCAAACCGGCTTCACGGTGCACTAGAGGCGGGGCCAAATCTCTGGTGCACTCATTTCTTCTTTCCATGCTGCCAGTGTTTATATTGTTCAATCGGTCTGTAACTGTGTAACAATTGACAGCACACTATGTACAAAACTATTCCCCCCCCCCAGGGGATCAATAAAGTTGTGTTGCATTGTATTACTACCCAGCAATGTCCCTTCACCCAATGATGGACAGAATCCATCAAAATAAGTTATCAATTCTGGAATAGGTTTTCCAGTGTTCTGTGATATTATAGAAAATTGTAACATTTGTATCTTTATGTAAATGAGTGTTTTGGTGCACTGGGGGTGTGGCCATGCATTCTGGTGCACTATTATTTTTTCTTTATGACTTATTTCTATGCTGGGGTGGATTTGGTAGGTTGTTATATCTCGAGGTCCCCTCCACTTTTTGTGATACTGACATGGGGGTAAAAGGTATCGCAGTTATAGGCCCTGGTCACTGATAGGATAACAGGGTGCTACGGGCCTAGGAGGGGTTAATTCTTATAATCAGCAGGACTTTAGGCCCACACACAGCTATTGGTAACCCGCCTGCCCCCTTATTGTCTGGAAAGGAGGGGAGGACAAGTCGATTCTCTTGTTAAACTTTTTCCTAGCACCAAAACACAAGACAATTCATTCACAACCCTGAAAAATGGGTGAGAAAGGAGGGGGCAGGGCGACCCTTGTCGTCTAATACCAGGCAGAGTGCATGAAAACATAGGGAAGGGGCTGTGGGTGATTTGTCAGGACCCCCCCCCCCCCCATCACCAGTGCAGACACACGGAGGGACAATTACTCTTTCAGTAATTTTAACCACAAATCAATGAGGGAAGAATGTGCCGGCGGTTTATTTGAAGAGATATTAGTGTCATTAGCGGCACGTCGCTCCAGGTGGGAGCCAGCAGATGTACAGGATCACCGCCATCCGTCACCTACAGGATTGTCCAAGGAGGGTGAAGAAGACGACAAGCGCCAGGAAGAGGAAATTCCAGGAGGATTTGGGGTCGGAGGGGGATATTTACTATTAAATACAAGTAGAAAACAGGATGTTCCAATGTAACTGATTCCCAATTCTGATACAAGGTTTCCATTGTGGTTGGTGCTGGAGGAGGATTACACCACTGATTCTCGGGGCTGATGTATCACACATTTCAGGCTCAGTTCACACTCTCTCTATAGGTTTTCTAAACCTGATTCTATAAGGAGACCCTCCGGTCAGACGACTTACCATCATTTTTACTTAGTATCAGCATGAGGCTTCCTGATACAGACAGTCCCCTACTTAAGGACACCCGACTTACAGACGGACCCCTCTGCCCCCTGTGACCTCTGGTGACCTCTCTGGATGTTACTATAGTCCCAGACTGCAATGATTAGCTGTAAGGTGTCTGTAATGAAGTTTTATTAATAATCCTTGGTCCAAATACAGGAAAAAAAATTAGAAACTCCAATTGTCACTGGGACAAAATTTTTTTTTTGTCTGGATCTACCATTATAAAATATACAGTTTCGACTTACATACAAATTCAACTTAAGTACAAACCTACGGACCCTATCTTGTATGTGACCCGGGGACTGCCTGTACATGATAGGGGTCCGATCTCTAGCAAAGGGGCAATAAGTGAGAATGGTCCCCCCCTGTACTTGTGACCCTGGGGGTCCCAGCAGTCCGATCCCTATCCTATGGTTAGGGGATAACAATAAAACTATCCATTTATACTTCTCATGGAGACTGATGTAACTAAATGTATTACTGTTCAGTACAGGAGTACCATAGAAGAATTTGGAATTTGATACTTAGTAAAAAAAAAAAAAAAATAGGGGGTGTCTGCACACAGCAGCGGAAGGGCTATAATGGCTATACCCCGGCAATAATCCCACAGACAGATGGATGGAAACATTGTGCAACATTAGTCTTCTCTCCTATGCACTGCAGTGTATAAAGCTGTTACCATTTGGGAAGGGTAGGGGGAGTATCTGTAACTCCAGGGCCCCTCTCCTGTCCGGGCCTCTTACTGCAGTCACAGTTGACCCCCCTGATGGCAACCCTAGCTGTATATAATTAAAATGGGAGGGGGCTATATAGAATTAGACTTGTTGATGAATATTCGTATCGAATTTTAATTAAACTAGATGTAATTAATTGGGGGGTCTGTATATTGAGACCTTTAAATAAATTAGTGGAGGGCTGTATATAAATGAATTAGTGGGCAATGTATATATAGAAAGGACTACATATAATTTCATTAGGGGTTGGGGTACGGCTGTATACTGAGACCTTTCAATATTAGAGGGAGGCTGTATATAAATAAATTCGGGGGGCTGTATAGAAATTATTTATATAAAGACCCTCTGTAAATTAACTAGAGTGGAGCTGTATATATAAATTATAAGGGACTGTATATAAATTAGTTAGAAGGGGGCTGTTTATAAGAAAATTGGGGGAATATTAAAAATAATTTAGAGTGACTTTAAATACAAAAAAAATAGTAGGGGGCTGTATATTAATAATAATGATAATAATAATAATGGGGTTGCATATATTAATCATAGAATCATAGGACACAATGAGGGGGATGTAACAATGTGTCTCAGGTTCCGCCAGTCTCTAGCTAGAAAACACTAGTCTTTTGCTGCTCCAGATTTATCACTATGCTGATGAATTTTGGTGCTGCATAAGACTGTCAGGTCCTACTTGTAGTTGGTCCGAACTGTGCGCCACGCCCTTTCTCATAAGACCACGCCCACCCTTAGTCAGACAAGTCAGAAATCTTCCAAATAAAAGGTCTAAAAGCCTTGATAAATGTGTTGACAAATTTTAGGGGGTGAAAGACCACCTGAAATGTGGCACAAGTGCGTTAATAAATTCCCCCAATATGTTATTGAGGCCGCACTCACATCGTGTAACATGTGTTTTGAAATAAATTGCAAACGCATCACTTAGATGCAGATGAGATTTGTACGTAGTGACATGTATTTTACATTGATAACCATTGTTAGTAATGCTACATCATAATGTGAGCCCTGCCTTTAAATGACTGTGTGTGTGTGTGTGGCGGGGGGAGGGGGGGGGGCACAATCATTCAACATCACTTTTTAGAAATGTTGTGGTCCAAAAAATGTCTTTTTCTACATCATCTGCCATTCATTTCCATAAAATGGCTGGAGATAATGCGTCATGTGATCCCTAACAATCCTTCCAGGACCTTAAACTTGTATTCATGAAGACTTATCCTGAGGTCCTGAAAGGTACATTGGTCATAGACAGTTACCTCCATCTGCATGAATACATTAGGAGGGCCACGCAGTGGGGGGACAGTGAGGTCAGAGCTGTTGTGAGGGTAATTATTATTTAGGAGCAGTGTTATACAGTTGACATTGTACTGAATGTGATTTTGGAATTTTTAGGGGCGCAGTGTGGAGATGTACTTCACAGAGCTGAATACATTTGATGGCAAATTCGACAGTGATAAGTCACGGCCAGGAGAAGTCTTGATGAAGATGGAACAGATCATCATCTGTGAGGTACTAGATGCCACTAATGTCTGGGCCACTGATTGGCTACTAGTGTGTTGGATCACTTTCGGCAGGTGGCGCCGTGTGGGGACATTATTGACTGATGACTCTCTGTGATACTAATGGCTCCTGCGCCTGTGTGTCCATCACATGACGATGGACAGGTTTATATCCACAGATAGTAAACGTAGAAGCTTTCTATAGCAGTACAGCAAGCAGAGATCTAGAATACCTTGTGGAATTAATACAGAAAGTATATTGGAAAATTGCACAACCTTTCCTTACACAAACCAAATCAATTATTTTCTGAAAGTGGACATCCCCTTTAAGCAAGTGTGCCTCCCTCCTCCTCCTGCAGGGTGAGATGTACGGTATACATATCACATACACACTCGCAAATCTGCCGGTATCTTCCCTTAGGAAATTGCCTTCATTTTTCCGTCTAGTACAAATCAAACCCATCACTGTCACTCCCTGCAGCGATTAACAAATTCCAAACAAATATTACAGCAAAAATTATTTTCAATGGGATTTTTAGATGGGGGTCACTACTGCAGCAAATTCTGAGAGATGTGAGGACTCCCTGGCGGCGAGCATGGGCTTGTGGGGGCATCTTACATGATGGGTAATTATATCTACATGCATATTTTATACATTACATACAGGCACAGGGGAGGGGGGGTCAATGTGCACGTACAAGAACATGAAGATATACACAGGACCTTGACCGCTCTATGACTACACCCCCCACACACATTGAGCTGCCATGTCCTGTCTCCTGACACCTTTCTATCATAGTAGTTATATTCCTGTATATAGGGGGCAGTATTATAGTAGTTATATTCCTGTACATAGAGGGCAGTATTATAGTAGTTATATTCTTGTACTTAGGGGGCAGTATTATAGTAGTTATATTCTTGTACATAGGGGCAGTATTATAGTAGTTATATTCCTGTACATAGGGGGCAGTATTATAGTAGTTATATTCTTGTACATATGGGGCAGTATTATAGTAGTTATATTCCTGTACATAGTGGGCAGTAATATAGTAGTTATATTGTTGTACATGGGGGGCAGTATTATAGTAGTTATATTCTTGTACATAGGGGGCAGTATTATAGTAGTTATATTCTGGTACATAGGGGGCAGTATTATAGTAGTTACATTCCTGTACATAGGGGGCAGTATTATAGTAGTTATATTCCTGTACATAGGGGGCAGTATTATAGTAGTTATATTCTGTTACATAGGGGCAGTTATTATAGTAGTTATATTCCTGTACATAGGGGCAGTATTAAGTAGTTATATTCCTGTACTATGGGGGTATTAGAGTATTTTTGTACATAGGGGGCAGTATTATAGTAGTTATATTCTTGTACAGGGGCAGTATATAGTAGTTATATTCTGTACATGGGGCAGTATTATAGTAGTATATTCTTGTACAAGGGGGCGTATTATAGTAGTTATATTCTTGTACATAGGGCCATTTATAGTAGTTATATTCCTTGTACATAGGGGCAGTATTATAGTAGATTATATTCTTGTATCATAGGTGTCAGTATTATAGTATTATTCTTGTACATAGGGGCAGTATTATAGTAGTTATTATCTGTACAGGGGCAGTATTATAGTAGTTAGTATTGCCGTGTACATAGGGGCAGTATTATAGTAGTTATATTCTTGTAAAACATAGGGGGCATATTAGATTAGTTATTCTTGTACAAGAGGGGCATATTATAGTATTGATATTCTTGTAATAGGGGCAGTATTATAGTAGTTATTTCTTGTACATAGGGCAGTATTAAGTAGTTTATCTTGTACTAGGGGCAGTATTGTAGTTTATATTCCTGTACTGGGCAGTATATAGTAGTTATATACTTGTCCATAGGGGCAGTATTATAGTAGTTATATTCTGTCCATAGGGGCGTATTATAGTAGTCTATTCTTGTACATAGCGGGCATATTATAGTAGTTATATTCCTGTACATAGGGGCATATTATAGTAGTTATTTCTTAATAGGGGGCAGTATTATAGTAGTTTATTATTCTTGTACATAGGGCAGTATTATATAGTTATATCCTCGTACATAGGGGGCAGTATTATAGTAGTTATATTCTTGTACATAGGAGCAGTATTATAGTAGTTATATTCTTGTACATAGGGCATATTATAGTAGTTTATTCCTGTACATAGGGGCAGTATTATGTAGTTATATTCTGTACCATAGGGCAGTATTATAGATTTATATTCTTTGTACATAGGGGCAGTATATAATAGTTTATATTCTGTTACATAGGGGCAGTATTTAGTAGTTTATATTCCTGGTACATAGAGGGCAGTTTATAGTAGTTATATCTTGTACATAGGGGCAGTATTTCTAGTTTATATCTTGTACATAGGGGCAGTATTATAGTGTTATTTCTTGTACATAGCGGGCAGTATTATAGTAGTTATATTCCTTACATAGGGGGCAGTTTATAGGCGTTATTCCTGTACATCAGGCAGTATTGAGTAAGTATATTTCTTGTACATAGGGGAAGTATATATAATATTATTTCCTGTACAAGGGGGCAGTATTATAGTAGTTATATTCTTGTACATAGGGAGCATATTATAGATAGTTAGATTCCTGTACATAGGGGACAGTATTATAGTAGTTATATTCCTGTACATAGGAGGCAGTATTATAGTAGTTATATTCCTGTACATAGGGGCAGTATTATATCCTGTAAATAGGGGTCAGTATTATAGTAGTTATATTCTTGTACATATGGGGCAGTATTATAGTAGTTATATTCCTGTACATAGGGGGCAGTATTATAGTAGTTATATTCTTGTACACAG
>WNYA01001287.1:0-80451 GCA_019512145.1 Engystomops pustulosus | reverse complement strand
TCCCAACTTTTAGCATAGTATATACTTTAATAACCTGGGGGGACGTTTTTTTTTTTAGATTCGCCCCGTACAACAAATTACCTAGAAATTGCCTTGTGATGAACTTAATACAAACCATATCAAAGAAGTGCAGAACCAGATGAACGTTAAATATTACTGCCAAACACAGGCTTGAATAGCCCACCAGGATCAAATGGAGTCCAGTCACATAAAGTGAGAAGTTATTAAATGCACACTCACCAAAGCCTCATTGGCTTGCCTCGCCTCCTCTTCTACCTGGAACAATCTTCTCTCAATATCTTCCTTAGCTCTCTCCGCTTCTTCCCTCATCTGTTTTTCCATCACTAGTCTTTGATGCTCTTTCTAATAAACCACAGCATTGATGATATGCATTTTGTACCATTGCAAATAAATATTAACAATAATAGTGTATGGTTATGTAATAACTGAGATGTTGAAAAAGCAAGATGTATAGATACATATGTTTTTTACCTTTTTCCTAGCTTTTTCTTCTTTGGCTTGCATTTTTATTTGCTGCATCTCAATTGAATCCACCTTCCTTTTTGTTAAGAATAAATTGTGGTTTTCAATGCAGAGGTGAAAGATCTACATATTCATATTGATATATTAATACATTATTTAATTGTAATTACATACATGAATACATAAACAGTTCTGAAAATATGCAAATATATAAAGTAATATTGGGTGTAAAGGATCTTTGATATACGGTCAGAGTTTAGTGTATATTTTAGTACACATTACTAGGTAGCAGTCTAGTCTCAGTTATACCTATCTTAAGAACAAACATGCCACAACAACTAGTCAATAAGACAAGATAACCTTCAGTGGAAGGGACAAGGTATTTGTGCCTGTAAACTTTTCAAGAAACATTCCATGTTGTACAAAACTATTTCTCAAGATGTTTAAGTCTCATGCTTTGTTTGACGCGTCACTGTTTTTTGGGGTTTTTTTTGTTATTCGAAAAAGACAGGATTAAATACTCATGAGCATGACCTTCTGTTAAAGAGGACTTGTCACCCAAAAAAATGCTTGCTAAAGTAAGCAGCTCCTAGGGCTGCCCCAATGGAGTGAGAGGGGCAGTTCGTGGGAGAAGCAGCACCTCAGACCTCCCCATCATGAATACGCCAGACCGTTCCTATTCTACGGCGCTGCAGTGTCTGCTAGCTTTATCGGAGGGTTCCCAATAGATAAGGCTTTCCACTGTTACCTAATTTGGCTTCCTACAGAATATGAGATTGAATGTAAATGACTGAGCGAATACATTTCTTAGCTAACTAGTAGTAATATAAGTAATATATTAATAGTAATATAAGACATAAGGTCTCGATTATAAGATATATAGCTTGATAATACCCTCTTGATGCGGTTTGCCACTTGTTACTGTTGACGCACTAAATAGGTTATCATTAGGAGTAACCATAAACTAACTCAAGGCATGCTGCCGATAAAAGAAATGCAGAGAAAAAATGCAGGAGTATTGCAATATTAGTTTAAAAAAGAAAATAACCTTCTCATAGTTCAGCATATCATTTCTAAATCATTAACATTAGACAAGGCCTTAGCACGCATATCATGGGCCACCCCTAACACTTTGGAGACAGATGCTATAAAACATGACAGTACAAGGAAGTATTGGTCTGTAGTTATTAGCTCCCACCATGCATTTCATGTTGACTTACCATTTTATTCTCATTTTGCTCTTTAGAATAGAATTTGAAAGTTTCCGCCTTTTTATCAACTGGTGTAAACTTTAGCTGAACATAGAAAGTAATAATATTTATCATCATTTCATTCACATTTAAATGTTTAGTAATACAGTTTTCTATACACTTCAGGCAACTTTTAATCGGTCTAAATCTATTTTTACATACGTAATAGATGCCTATAGTCTGAAGGAGGAAGACCGAGTACATGCTAATAAAAAAATTACCTTTAGTCCCTTGACTGCCATTCTACATTTTTTGAACTTTAACAACTATAGAAGTATCTGCTGAATACAGAGACATTTTTAAGATACCTTATTTCCTGTACTTTACTATTTTTAGTCATAAGAAGTCAGCGGCGGCTGACGTCATTGTCTGCGCCGACACACATGGACCTGCAGCTGCCAATGGAAGAAGAGGAGACATGTGGGGGGAACCGAAAAAGGCAAGTTTTGACTTTATTATTTTGAGTCCTACCAGGCGCAGGTGTGGCTGCACAGGGGGCTGGCTGGGCTATATACTGGGGACAGGGGTCTGCTTGGCTATATACTGGGGGCTTATTGGTGAAGAAATGTCCTGACTATATACTGGGCTATATGCATGGGCTGGCTATATACATAGGGGCACTAGCTGGCTATAGACTAGGGGGCACTGGTTGGCTGGCTAGATATTTGGGAGCAGGAGGCTGGCTGGCTTCATACTGGGGAGCATGGACTGGCACCAATGCAATTCCCACCCTAGGCTTAAAAACTGGGAAAACCTATTGACTCGAGTATGAGGTAAAATTAAGTACCTTGGCTTATATTCAGGACAGCTTATACTTGAGCTAGATGATGTGTATGTTGGCAAGGCCAAACAATAACTGTAAGAGAACTAATTGTGTTGCTTTCTTTATTCCTTTGCAGCGCCCATGCTGTTTTTTCAGTTTATGTATTGTAAAGGATTGCTAATAATAAATATTTTTAAAAAGAAAAAAAAATTAAGAGACCTTTTGAAAACTAAATGATAAGCCTTTTGGTTCGATATATAATGTATGTGGGTGGACATTATCTAAGTGAATACATGGATAACGTTGCCTAAAATTCATATAATCGTTACTTTATAATTTATGTGTTACTCACTTTCTTGGAGTTATATGAAATATTTCTGATGTCACCCCATTTTAAAGACTTTAAAGGTGAAAATTTGTTATTTCTACTGTAAATATGGATTCCCTTTGCATCAACTCCAAGCAGCATATCAGAATCATTCTTGGTTTGCTGCAAAACAAATAATATGTTGTAACATTTAGTGAACTGAGGACATACAGAAATAAATATCTACAATACTGTATATGCCGTAGATGGATAACAATAGAATTGAAGAATAAAAAGAGTAAATTTTCAATTCTTTCCTTATTTCTGACAGTCTTAGCAAATACGTTTAACCCCTTGGCCCTTTTTAGTTTTTTCACTTCCATTTTTCACTCCTCACCTTCAAAAATCTATAACTTTTTTATTTTTCCACATAAAGAGCTGTGTGGTGGCTTATTTTTTGCATAACAAATTGCACTTCAAAATGAGGGTATTTTATATTAGATGCCGTGTACTGGGAAACGGGTAAAAAAATTCCAAATGCAGTGAAAATGGTGAAAAAACAGCTTTGACTGTGCGCTCCAAATGACATGTCTAGTTTATTCTTTGGGTCGTTGTGATTACGGCGATAACAAATTTGTATAGGTTTAATAAAAATCGGGCAGATCGGGCATTCAGACTGGCTAGGGTACATTAACCCTAGGTTGTCTGTACGATCCTCTCATATATTGCAATACTACAGCATGGCAGAATATGGGGATTTTACTCCCCATTCATTACAGTGTGCTGATAGCTACCATGGCGACGGGTCGCCGCTCCCCGATGACGTCACGGGGAGCGACGATCCGCGACAAGATGGCGGCGCCCATGCCCTGCTTCATCTTTTTGAAGCCTCCGCCTCCATTGCCGGCGATGACCGTTGGGAAAACACCCGCGATCGGTGGTAGCACTGATCCTGGGTGTTACCAGTAATCCTTTGCTGCAATATGCAACAATAACTTACCGGCTATGGAGAGGGCTCGGGAAGGGGGTTAAAGCATTATTTAACCCCTTCCCGCTCTGCGTCCAGTGTAACACCCGCGAACGGAGTGTGCTCCGATCGCGGATGCTTGCCTGCAAGAACTGCCGGTAAGATGGCGTCTATGACGTTATCTTACCGACACAGTGCCAGCCTATGCATGTGCATAGGCTGACACTGCTAATACCCTGCAATACATGAGTATTGCAGAGTATTATCATGAACAAGCAATCAGATGATTGCTTGTTCATGTCCCATGAAATAAACGCAAAACTTATCAGCCAAAATTTACCACTAAAATGAAGTACAACATGTGGGGAAAAACAATCTCAGAATCCCTTTGATAAGTAACAGTGTTCAAAAGTTATAACCATATAAAGCGACGCATGTCAGAATACAAAAAAATCGAGCTGAGCCTTAAAGGGGTATTCCCATCTGGGCATTTACATTTAAGTAAATCCATTTGCCACATGTAAACATTTCTTCAATTGGATGTTAATTTAAAAAAAAATGTTCCTGTGTGAAGATAATTTCTCATAAATGTAGTCATGTTGTCCCTTAGAAACGAGATGGCTTCCTCTCGTTACGACCATGTCACACTCTGGCAGTGGTGGCCAGACTTGCGCTATTGAGTCCTGCCTGACCACCAGGATTCAGCAATCATTACCACAGGGTGGCTGTGCGACATGCAGTAACTCCCGGACATTTTATATACAATAACCTTGTGTATGTACTGAAGGAAGTCATACAGGGGACCTACTTACAGACATCCCCTATAGGTGAAGGGTCACCAGGGCACTGACAACTGATTTTGTTGCAGGGGCTTTGACAGTATTGTATTCAGCATTTATTTATTTAGTAAGTAAACATATACTCGAGTATAAGCCTAGTTTTTCAGCACAAAAGAAATAGGAAAGTAGTTCATGCCATACATGTCCAAGTCTTGTGCCAACTTTAAGTAATTTATTTCTGCTTCATCTCTAAAAAAAAAAAAAAACATAGGCAATACACAAAATACATTAAATATATACATCATAGTATCTTAGCAGATAAGGTTGAAAAAAGACCAACCTATACTAACTACATTGTCCATTGTCCCAGAAAAAGGCAAAAAACATTAAAACAGATGTAATAGGCGTAAAATAGAGGAAAAAAAATGCATTCCCAAAAACTATCAGTTTTTAACGCTTCTTCGATTACAGTTAAAATATACAGATAATATATTGTGTCTTACTGTTACAACAGTATACACAATGCAATGACAGTCTCATATTAAAAATCAACTACCAGTATGATCAAGCCGTCCTATTACAAAATTTTACTAATTATGTCAATGTACTCAAAATAAGAATGAGATGCTCCATGGTATGTGATAATATGGTGATAAATGATGTTTGAAGCAAAGATTTAGAATTTCTTGCCAGCTGACTATAAAACCATCTATTGTGAATGATCATCTTCCGATCCCTGAAATTGGAGATCATTACATCAATTGACAGTAATTTTGTTTAGATTACAATATTGCAATTATCGGTTGTGTGTCTTTCTCCTTTTGTTCTATTACTTTGAATTATTAAATAAAAGGGAGAGCTATAGCAAATCAATGTTATTAGGCTTATCAAGAAAGTCATCATGTGTTCTGTCATGATGGATTAGTAAACATAAAATGGGATCATATGGTTTTTTTTTTTAATAGTTATGATAAAACAATTTCTTAAGGTTGTCTTGATATTGGATTTATTGGTATACCTAGCAATTCCTCTATGTTCTGCATACCATGCTGTTATTTTCTCCTGCCACATTTCTGAAGTCATCTGATATTGCTGGAGAACCTGCCATAAATACACAAAATATTAGTATACTCTACTAATAATAATATACTGTATCTACAATGTTGTACAAAATGAATTCATGGTGAAACTGAAATTAATTCAATATTTATAAATTACTGTTACACATAATAAAGAAAAACAGAATCATTTGTTGCACAGGACGAATCTCAAAATAATCGCTTCCCCCACACCCATTACTGTTACTATTATTTATAGCAGGATGTATGCACAATCTAAAACATCATTTTTTAATAATGTCACATAAAATTCCATAACTGGCCAACAAATCAGTCCTGTATCACCCTACACTATAACATGTGCCTGAGCCCCACAGGCAACAAATACCCCTGATTATTGCTTTGTGTATACGGGCATGCAAAAATTGATATATCCCTTTATGAATGCACTATACTAGTTCATGAAACGTGTAAGGGTTCTTTCACATTTGTACTGTATACCCTGTAATAGATTTAGTGTTCAACAGGCATGTAGGGTCAGTTTGGGGACTGCCCTTGTTAGGGCGGGAGTTCTGTTGGCAGTTATGGCATTTTATGTAACATTTTTAAAAGTTATGATTAAGATTGCGTATACATCCTGCTGTAAGTAATTGTTGATTTCTTGGATGTGGTGACCCCTGGTGTTCTTTTGTGGCATCACACCGTATATAGGAAAATTTCCAGTCTTTATGCTTCTGTTGTTCCCCACCCACTGCTAAGGTTATAAAATATATACAATGCATCCCGATTTTTAGTATAAACAGCCCTCCACAAATCAAAAATATTAAAAACATGTAAATGTGGATTATAGTGTATGCCTCACTATCCCACTATTTTAGCTTAGACATTGCTCCCCACAAAATTAATTCTAACTAGTTCAGTATTTCGACGTTACACTAGATGAGACCAAGAGTCTGCAGTATGAGCAGTGTCTCCGTCAACGATCCACTACGAGTCGAAATACTGAACAATTGGAGGACTGTGACTTATCCTGAAGGAGAAGGACTGAGGAGGTATTCACATATCCTATACAACAGAAAAGGGTTTTGTCTAGATGTATGATTCTAAACAAATTGTGGATTGTCACTATATATGAAATATTAATATGAAGAATTGCTAAAGTAAAGATTTTTTATTTTATTGAATTGTTTGACTAAAGAATAAGAAGAAGTGACTTTTGCATGGTTAATATTCCTTGTGCACATTAAAATATTGTGCCTGTTATGAATTCTTATAATGACGATTTAAATATATACTTCACCAGAACAAAGCTTAGTAAGAGTTAGTATGCAGCAGTATGGAGTTCAAGTACTAGAGCAGTAGTACCTATGGCACGGGTGCCAGAGGCGGCACTCAGAGCCTTTTCTGTTGGCACCTGGGCCAGCACACCAGACAGGACTCAAAGAATCTTCCTGCAGTTCCAAGCAACTTAAAAGATGCTGCTTTCAGTCATATTTTGATACTTACTTCGGTACTTGGGACTGTAGGAAGAGGGAGAATGAGTAGACAGGGCTGAATTATCTTTGGAGGACCTCCTGCTGGCCCCATGATTCTCTGTGTACAGAGGAACACTGGAAAGTGTTTCCATCTTTCTACTATGTTGCTGTTCTCAGGAGGCCAATATGATTGAAAGTTGTTGAGCAGGGAGAAATAAGTTGCTTGGCACCTCGCGATAATAAGCAGGGTTTTGGGTTGCAGTATGGGCACTCGGCCTCTAAAAGGTTTGCCATTACTGTACTAGAGGTTCGTACAGAAACAGAGCACCAGGACCAAGTCCCGGTCTCCATATGCATATATATAGTATCCCAAATGATTTACATATGTACAGAGCCCTCTAATATACATGTATACAGTACCCCCATAATAAATGAATACATGTAGTCCCCTCTTTTAATTCATACTTTGCCCCATGTAATAAAAATACCATATATTTCGGAGGATCCACCACTGCCAGACCCTTCTGACCCCTGTAATGGAGATCGGGCAAAGCGCTGACATAGTTCTTCAACCGATCTCCTAGAGAGGAGCCTCCATACTGCTCTCTCCCTCTCCTAGCATCCCGACTGTAACACACAGTACCTGGAGTGATGTCAGTAGCATATGTGACTGACCACATGCTTACTACATCACTCATTGTCCTCATGCTGCCAAGGATGGAGCAGAGAACTGGGACTAGTGATGGGAATGAGCTGGCTCATTAGGCTTCGCTCGCTAAGAAGAGACGACTCTTCTGGCTCCTGAACGGCTCCCTATCAAATATATAATAGGGAGCCCACCCCACTTTAACCCAATTGTAGCAAACAAGAGCTGGCTCATTTGCGAACGACACTTCACTACCCGGGACAGAGTAAGAAGAGGCGGGGGGGTGTTTCTTTGTGTATTTCTGTGAATAGTGGTGCGAAGTGTTTTCCTTGTGTGTTTGTGTGTGTATGATAGTGCACAGTGTGTGTATAGCAGAGATGAGTGTGTGTTTCTGCATATAGCAGTGCCCAGTGTGTTCCCTATTTGTTTGTATAGCAGAGATGTGTGTGTGGTTCTGTATATAGCAGTACCCAGTGTGTTCCTTATTTATGTCTACTTCTGTGTAGTGCAGTGCTCAGTCAGTGTGTGTTTGTGTGTGCAAAGCAGAAACCAGTGTATGCAGCAGGGCCCAGTGTGTATAACAGTGGTCAGTGTGTAACTATGTGCATAACAGTACCGAGTGTGTTCCTATTTCTGTTTGTGTGTATAGCAGAGATGTGTGTGAATTAATAGATGTAGAAATGCTGTGTGTGTGAATAAACAAATGGATGTAGCAAAGCTGTGTGTGTAAATGAATGTATTCAGCAGTGCTGTGTGTGTAAATGAATGAATGGATGTAGCAACGCTGAGTGGACTGTGATGTTGTGCGATATTTTAATTGGTATATAATATATTTTTCCCTTTTTGGATGACTACATCTGAGGTGTATCTTACAGTAAGGAGTGTCTTATAGTTCAAAAATATGGTAGATACTGTGCCCGTTGTATTAGCTATATACTGTGGCCCCTCAATCAAATACTATTCTACCCTTACAAGATGTATATATGTATCCCCCCACAGTATAAAGATACACTACAGCCCCCCCCCCCAAAGTATTTACGTATCCAGACAACCTGCAGGCCCCTCCCTCCCACAGTACGTATATATATCCAGCACACTGCAGCCCCGCCCCCAACACAATTTATAGGTAGCCAGCACAATACAGGCCCCTGACACAGTATATAGGTAGTCAGCATACTGCAGCCCCCACAGTATATAGATATCCAGCACAGCGCAGATGCCTTCCTTTCCATAGTATACTTCACTGTCTACAAAGGGGTTTTAATACTCACTCGCTGTGGTAATAATTCTTCCTGAGATAGAAATCCTGGCTGGTGAATGTTGGGATTATAATCTCCATACTACAAAAAATTTAAAGACTGTCAAATACATATGCATAAATGTGCTTATCAAAAAAGCAGTATTTAGGATCACCCTTAAAGGGGTATTCCAGGAATATGAATGTCTGATGCTATGCTATAAATAAATATAAGAAAATTTTATGTCATTTTTCACAAAATGGAGCTTAATGATTCCATGATTATGATTCCAAAAATGTTATGGCCTCTCTAAAGTATTCAGAGTTATCACCAAGATGGCCGCCTCTGGAAACTACAAGTCCCATAATCCTTTAGACAAGGATCTTCAGTTCTAGAGTCCTATTAAGAGAATCTCCCCTTTAATGTAATATCAGGATGTGATGACCAGGTTAGCAGTATTACACCTGTGCTATTAACATAATTGCAGTTTCATCCTCACCTTGAGGCTCTTCTGTTTTTGAGAGTATACCACAGTGGTAGAATATAGCATTCTATTAGAATAATACATATTCTCACCTTGGCTTGGATGGCATACGAAGCTAAAAGTACAGATGCCTCCGCAGAGCAAATAATTTCTTCATCTAGGATCTGCTTTTTTACCTAGTAAAGTATACGCAGAAAACTCAGGTAACTATGGTGGCACATAGAGAAAGAATGACAGTGTTACATATCAGTAAAATACATGTCTTTTTTTGCCAAATTCTTCAGAATTGCTATATTTTTTTACCCTAGTAAAGTTTCTCGGTAGTCTGCATGTGACCCACCAGCAGTAGGACTATGACCTCCCGTGTTCTGCAGGATGAGGGGGGGGGATTGTATGCACACCACCTTTGTGATAACAACACTCATGTCAGTGGTTGGAGGGGCATGTGCATGCCTCTTCAACCACCACTGACATAGGAGTGGTTATCACAGAGTGGGCGTATATGCAGTAATGACTGCACAGCCTCCTTAATCCATTGGAAAAAAGCAGGACACAATTCATCGCAGGAAGTGCCAAGTACTGCTTCCTAGAAACTTTACCAGGTTAAGTACAATATGGGTGACCCTGTTGGAGTCTTGCACATACCTGTATAAGTGTGCATACAGTGATCATTGTCTGGACTCCTAAGTCCAGTATAAGTAGAGATAAAAAGGAACAAGTGACAAGTTACACTGAAACATAATCACATGCATATGCTTCTCTTTGTTCTTCTCTTTATTCATCCACCATGGAGGCCGATGGTTTATACAAGCACCAATAACATGCTATACATCCTTGAACTATGTATTCTGCCATTTGCAGTACATTGCCCATTTAAGAATTCATAAATCATGTAATTTAGCATTTTCCATTGTGAACATAAAGACTTTTTCAAATTTATATTTAACATTTTACTGAAAATTTAAATTAATTATGGTCAAGAATTTAAATCCCAGTTGAAAATTAACAATAAATTGCCTCTAAATGAGTAATACTTTCTGCATGAAGCAGACAATTTAAATTAATCATTAGCTTTCAGACTACAGTTAACATGCACAGATGATATTTCCAGTTTACGGTCAAATATTAGCAAGCATTTTATGGCTCATTACCAGCTCATGTTAGAGTACAACCAAGGGAATGAAAGCAGAACCATAAAATGGATATGGGTACGTTCATTAAAAGGCAATTATCCTTTGTTCATAAACCATATCCAAATATCCCAATATCCCATAGCCCAATCCTCAGAACCAGGAAATATGATCGATTCATAGACAGTTCTGAATAATTTAATATCAAATACATAAGGTTCCTGTTTGGGGTCGGTTAGGTTTAAAGTAAAGCTGAGAAAAAATATTAAGAATTATAAATACATTTTTAAAAAAACCACAAAACTCTATGCATTAATGCCATACTCTAAGCCCATTTTGACCTGTGGTTCAAAAGGTGACTAGGCAAGAGAATTCCTGTTAGACCAGCTCTTATAGAGCTTTATACTAGAAAGAGAGAGATATGTGGACTCCTCAAAAACAGCTTCCCTTAATAATGTGGATGATTGGTATCAAAATATTTGGTCCCATCCGACTCAATTTCTTTCAACATCTTATATTGTGTTTTGTCACATTTTCCTTTCTTTTTATTTACAGTAATAAGTTTGACTTGTTTCTAGGATTGTTATGTCTACACTGAACTTTTCCCCTTTTCTCTGGTGGTAGCTCTATGGGCTTCTAGCACTTGATCAAATAGAGAAATGTCCTATGTATGATGCACTGTACTTACTTTATCCTTTAATTGGATAATGTTGTATTTCTACCTTTATGGTTTAAGTTTTCCTTGCAATAAAAATCATAAACAATATGTTTTTCTTTCTTCTCCTGCCTGAAATAATGGGCTATGTGTGTGCTCTCCTGGCTTTGTGTTCAATGAAAAGGAACAAAGCTTTTCATGCAATTAAAATAACATACGTTCTGAATAGTTTAAATAAGAGTGAGATTATAATATCATCAGAATCATCATCACAAATGTTAATATATTGTCTTCTATGGGCACGCTGTGGGAACACCATTACTATATTGGATACTGTGGATGTGCTGTGACTGTCCACTGTAGGGACACTACAAATATAATAGCTACTATTAGGGGCACCATGATTATATCGGCTACTGTGGGGGCACTGTGACTCTCTGGCTACTATAGTGGCATACTGACTACAGTGGAGACATTCTTACTATACTGGCTATTGTGGGTGGCACGGTAGCACTTGGTCCTTGAAACAAGATATGTAATAAAAGGATTCTGGTAACATATCGGCGTAGTTGTAAATTTTTTTTTGATAGCATATTTATCTAGTAATCCTGGTTTTGTACTGTTTCTATGTAGTTATCTTGGATCTGGAGCTTTATCTATGCAAAAAGATTATAGTATCAATGTAATAAATTTAGTTATTTTATAGTTTCTATGTAACAAGTTTCGTTATTTTTTTTTATATGAACTAAAATGCTAAAACTAAAATTGAGAAGAACAATCTCTTTACATGATAGTCTTTCATTTAGGCTACTACTACCCCACATGGCAAATAGAAGATGGGAAATACCTAGTGACGCCCCTGTCTATTTATACACATTTACAAACCATAGTCAGAAGTGGCAACATTTATGGATGAAAGCAGCCATATTTTCCAAGCCCTGGACAATCTCTTTAAAGGACACCTGTCATCAGGTCTGTGTCACTAGTCCTGTCACTACTACCTGTTGGAGCAGCTCACAAGGATCCCATCCCAGCCTTTATCTAGTTATTTCATACATTATTCATTGTAAAATCATCTATTTTTTATCATGTAAATGAGGCTGGTCACATGGTCAGAGGCTGTGATGTTAGCCCTGTTCCCCCTCCCCTCCCCTCTCCTCCCCCTGCTCATGTCTGTGTATAATGTATAGTAAAGCATTGCTAGTGTGTGTATGTCATCTGCTGACATGCTGCATCCTCCTAATATACAGGTGAGAGACACAGACATCAGCTACACATGAATCTGACATGTTCTGCTGTAACATGGCTGCATCCTGGAGCTGTTGTATCTTTCACATACACATACACACACAGGCTGCAGGGGGCGTGGCCACCAGCACCAGGAAGCACATCATTATACAGCCTCACATCATTATACAGGCTGTCAGTCAAGCACTGGGGGTGTGGCTGTACCTCCCACTCATGAATAGAGTGGACAGCTTGAATATGCTAATGCTTCATTGGACATTTCACAGGTCATTTGCATACAGCTTTAGGACCTCATTGCTTAGGTTTACAGGCATGTAGAGGGACAATGAAGGGATAGAGGCAAAGCTCTCTAATGGCAGTTTATGAAAATATATTTAGTTTAGGGGGGTTATTTTGCATGACGGGTTCTCTTTAAGGCCCTCTGTGATTGGTACCAACAGGATGGGTCTACCACAAGTGAGGTCTGTTCAGCAGGGTTGGATGTTGATATAATCCCCATCAAAAATTGTTCTCAATATACACTCACCGGCCACTTTATTAGGTACCGGGTTGGACCCCCTTTTGCCTTCAGAACTGCCTCAATTCTTTGTGGCATAGATTCAATAAGGTGCTGGAAGCATTCCTCAGAGATTTTGGTCCATATTGAGAAAGGGGGCACCCCTGCCTGGTCCCGCATGATAGCGGGAAAGTCTCTGATTCTCTCCCTGCTGTTCTTACCCTAGCTACTGGAGCACTATACATGCATCTTATATATTTGATAAACATTGGTCCCACTCCAAACCATTCAAGGGTTTCCCAGAGGAAACCCCACTCCACCCTGTCAAAGGCCTTAACCGCGTCCAATGACAGGATGGAGCGGAGTCCCCCCTCCCCCATCTCAATGACCGCGTACATCCTCTGGATGCAGTCTCCCGTACATCTGCCAGGGATAAACCCGTTTTGATCTTGGTGTATAATATCTTTAATCACTCGTTGCAGTCTCCTCGCCAACACCTTTGCCAAGATTTTTACATCCGTATTAAGCAATGAAATTGGGCGATAAGAGGCTGCATCCAGGGGATCCTTTCCCTGTTTTGGGATCAATACAATACCTGCTTCCGCCATCGAACCAGAAACCGTTTCTCTTTCTAATATTTCTCTGAGGACCATCTCCAACTTAGGGAGTATGGTACCGTGATATTTCCTATAAAAAGCAAATGGAATGCCATCTGAGCCTGGGGAGGTATCTTTCCCTGAGGAGAACAGAGCCGCCTTTATTTCTTCTAACGTAATCGGAGCATCCAGTTTTACCCTATCCTCCTGAGTGATCTTGGGACCCTGTATGTGACTTAAGTACTTCTTAATTCCCCCTTCTATTACTCTTGATTTTTAAGAATGATCATAACCAAAGCATGGTCGGAGATCACTATATTTTCATATGTCATTTTCCTGATCAGCCCAAAAAATTCTTTATTAACTAAACAGAGATCAATTCTAGACAGTGATTGGTATGTCTTGCTCATACAAGAGTATGCTCTTTTATTTCCATAAAGTGAACGCCACACGTCCATCCATCCCAGGCTTTCACATAAATGACTGAGCTTACTCTTTTTATTTAAGGAGGGTTTCCATCCATGCGCCATATTAAATCGATCTCTAAACTCATCCATTACCAAATTGAAATCACCCATTATCACCAGGGGGGCCTCCTCGATAGTTTCCAGGAATCTCAGTAGGGAGTTGATCACCTCCAAAGATGCTGGTGGGGGAATATAAATAAAAGCCATGGTAATCTTAGTTCCTTTCAGAGTGCCGTGTAAAAAGACAAACCTGCCTTCTTTATCAATTCTCTTTTTTTCCATTTTAAAATCAATATTCCTATGTATCTATCTATACTGATATTCATTGGCCATTCATGTAGAAATTATAAAATGTTTTTGGTGATTATTGTATACACCGTTGATTCTAGGTCGATTGCTCTAATGTATAAATTTGACCAATGTTTTTGAGTATATAAAACAATATTTTTGGCACCGTATTCTTTTCAAAACCACCTTTTGTCAAAATATCTGATTTATTAATACCTTGATATCTTCAATTCTAATTTCCAAAGTTTCGACTGTCTGCTTGTCTCTTTTTTGATGTTGTGGAGTGCTAGGAGTACTGAAGCCAGATTTTGCAGTTACTTAGGCTTGCTTCTTTAAATTCAATATTTACATACAATTTTATTTGTTCTCTAATTTCAGCAATCAAGCGTTAAGGAGATCACGGAGTATTTGTAAGTCACCATATCCTTCCACCTGACACTTTCCTTCTGTCAACGTGAACTGGTTTTTCTTTGTAGGCAGAGCTTCAGGATGGGGGTGTGTGTGGAGACTTCTGAAAGTCTTGGCCATCCGAGTTCCTACATGAACATTTTAATCACACTATATTTTTCAATTTTTTCTACACTATTTTATCTGTGGATGAAGCTACGTGGGGGTTTGGTTCCAAGATGGTAGCATTTCGCGATTATTGACGGGCTGGGGACGTCCGCGGTCCCGTTCTGATCCGTGCCCTGTTTGTTTACAGGTGCTGAATGCTGCACTCAAGAGCTTCCAGCTTGCCATCTCCTGATTTATTGCTACTCTTGGCTAACCCCTTAAGGATAAATCTCTTATCAAAATCCATCATGATAAGCTTTTAAAATTACACTAATGAGCCTGAAGTGCTGTGGGGCATTCCCAGAGTCCCCCTATGCCAGTGATGGCAAACCTTTTAGGGACCGAGTGCCGAAACTACAACGGAAAGCCACATATTTTTCACAAGGTTCCACATGTTCACAGGTTTTTCAAACGTATTGCCGTCCTGAGACACCAATACTCAGAAAGAAGGGAAATTCAGATTATTATTGTAGTGTTTTCCCCCAGTTGGCTACTCCTGCATTTATCCACTTTAAAATAACGCTGAACGTGGCCATCCGGGGAAGTCCTGTGACTGCAACGAGGTTTTTGAGTCCGGAATTGTGAACTTCTGGCTGGTGATGGCCTTGGTGCCCACAAAGAGGGCTCAGAGTCCCTCTGGCACCCGTGCCATAGGGTTCGCCATCACTGCCCTATGCTGTGTAGATTTCCTTTAAACAGTAATACAGATCAGAGCAAAGTTACTCCATGTACATAGAACCATCACATAAAGGGGGCCTTTACTCACAGCTTCTGCCCCAGTCCCGTGGCACAAATCCCTAAATCGTAAATGCTAGCTATTGTGATTATTCCCCTTTCTGCCAACAACAAATCCTCTACACCCTGGAATGTGAAGACGGTGGTGCAGCCTAGGCGGGAAGTGGTGTGGCTGACAAGGAGTGGACCGGAACATGAACGCCGGTGACTCGCAGCAGACATCGCAAATTCTCATATGTTAAAAGTCGATGGAAGCATTTATTTTCTACGCCAGATAGGACCTGGCGTAGAAAAGTACACCAGCGCACAGCACGGTCCGTATGATAATGACATACCCCTAACCGATATTAAATGGCAGTCTTGTAAGTTAGCCAGATAGGTTTCATTTCTTAAATATCCCGATAGCCCTGCTGCACAAAACTTCGCACTTTCTCATTGGTGGGAGACCCACTATCATAATAGGGGCTACAGTGCTCCCTATGAATAATGTGAGTTCCGGAGATGCATAGGGCCCAGGGAAAAAGTTCTATAAAGTCCACTATCACTACAGTCTCCACTAGAGATGACGACGCACTAAAATGCTCGGTACTCGTTATTCGTACGAACTTTCCCGCGCACGATTATAGCGAGGGCGGATGCTCGAGTTGCGTCGTTTTCGATAACCTGACCCCATTGACAACACACCAATTGTGGAGACTCAGATCCCATTTTTCAAGTGGGGACTCAACAACGGCTACTGCACAGGGTAAGCTTATATAACAGTGCCACAACACCTTGGGAACCTCAGAAAGGATGAACACACGAAATGAACAGGAAATCAGCAGGGGCAGCATGCATGATGCCATCTGATGCTGCATTAAATCGCACCATTTGCCAAATTACTTTGGGCACATCTATGGCCATTGACATTAGGGACATAACTTAAGCACTCAATTAGCATCTAAAATCCATATAATTGACCCTGACACTACCCGGGACGGCATGCCAATGTATATGGCAGCGGCAGCGCGGCAGGCTAGAGAGTGGCATGGCGACATACCCTAAATGGAACTCAGGCTTCAAACGCATGGGTGCAGAGAGAACCAAGGGGTGAGCACGAAGCTCTCAAAAATCTCGTAACATGATAAAAGTTTGCCATATATTTTTGGGATTACACAGCAGGGTGGCGACAAAGTTGAACATGGAAGCCATGAAAACAACCCAAATTCCCTAGACGACCCCATCGTATTTAGTTTAAAATTGCATCTAATAGCTCCAGTGTAGATACAATGTTTTTCATCTCATATCTTGGACCAAATCCCCACGCTGGTTTTTTTTATTCCGACCTCTTAGATTAATTGTGTCTCTCTGTTCCATAAGTAATTGCCGCAGTCCCTATCACTCCCTTTATCTTCCCGCTAAGACTTTTTACTGTATCTATATGTTATCGAACATTTTTGTTTAAGTCCCCAGCAAAAAAAAAAAGGAAAAAATACATTATCATCCTTAAAGGGTCGTGAAGCGCAGGGAGCGGCGGGGGGGAAAGGGGGGAAAGGCGGATTGAAGGGGTCTTGACGCTGAATAAGATTGACGGATTGCCTGAGTATTCAACAGTAATTCCGTTAGACTACTGCTGAGTGAGTTTGGTTGTTTCAAATCATCATTATTATACGAGCGGAATATAAGCTCTTTACTGTTAAAGCGGCGACCTGCAGTGCGATGTATGTTAAGTTAAAAGATCACAAACCCAAGAGGGTGACAATAGCAATCTGCAACCATCCACCAGTCTATTAACTATCACTAGGCCCAGATGGAAGGATGCCCCCACCGATCCTGATTATCCTAAGAAAGCGTAGTACACCTACCCCGACCCTCTTAGCCAGCTTAGATTCAAAAAAAAAAAAAAACTCTACCTTCCCTTACCACCCTGCGTACTCTCCTCTCCTTTCACGGCCGGTCCTTCTGTGTGATTGCATGCAGTCCCAGTCTCCGGCAATATCCCCGTGCAGCACCACTGCCATGTAGCTTTTGTGTCCGCGACAACCCGTCCAAAAGTCGAACCTCGTCCCCCGCCACCACAACTCACATTTCCTTCTTTCTATCACCTTATTTCAATTGTCGCCACCCACTCCTCCCCTGGATGAGTACCAGATTGTAGAGGCTGTCCATTTGCTTTTGGGTCAGTCTAGATTCCCAGCCCGGGTTCCCCTGTTTCCCACATTCACGCTCGCCGGCATACTCCTCTCCATGCTCTTCTCCCCCCTTTTCCTCACCGTTTAATCCCGTTCGTTTTCATTCTCATTAACCGTCTCAACACATAATACACAAATTCATTATCAGACTAACACAACATTAGCCACTAGGGACGGATACAGTGAGGTCTTACAGTCAATCAGGGGTACTTCCATACAGTATACACTCTATCAATCGACCACAGTAAAAACATTTACAACAGATATCATTTTTTTTAACATTATAGTGATTACTTTATTTTTTGTTTGTGGTTATTCCCTTCCCTCCTCTATAATAGCCTTTATTAGAACATATTTATCATGTCACATAAAAGGGAAACCACAGGAAGACAATACTGTTATATACCAGATTGTACAAGTTATTCTTCGGATTCATATATGCCCCAGTAGCCAGTAATGGGGGTGTAGAAGGTGCCCCTCGTTTTTCGATTAGTAATCAATATGGCTTCATAATACAAACATAAGCGGCTTGTACACATAATATAATCATTATCGCTGACTAATCTCTCCAGTCAGTAGGTGCCTTATTCTCGATCTTTATTTACATATTTTCGCACCACCAGGCACCCCCCCCCGCCCTCCCTTCCCGGCTTCTCTTCATTACCCCGCCCTATTTTCCCTTATTCACGCAATTCCACTCCGCTGGGCCTCTGTTATAATTTACAATTCAGTCCCGCTTCTGGTCTCCCCCCCCGCCAGGCGCACCCATCCAACAAACTTATTAAATAAGTTGTTACTATTTCTTACAGTCCTTGAGTTTCGTCTGTGCGTCTCCTTTAATTTATCACTACTTGTGCTCCAAATCTTCTGTCTCCAGTTGCTTGAAAGCGCGGCTTATAATTCCCCTATAATGCGCATACGCGGTTTGTATATTTTTCCATCTCATTATCATTTCATCTTTCATAGTGGTTTGTATTCGGAGCTGAATTGGAAATAGTGGAGGTAGTGATCCATAGATCTCTTTTGGTGCCTCGCAAAAATTATGGGATAGAATCTTGTGTCAATTTGATTCTTCTCGTTTTATGGTTGACTGAGGACGACCTTTCTCCTGATCCAATTCGACGGCCAAACTGTATGATACACCGAACCAGTATTTCTATTCTTTCTTTATATTAGAATATGTTTCAATTAGATGCGGCCAAAAAAATGGTTTTAACATTTTTCTGACCTTGCTGTCTGTCCTTATGAGTCTTTCTTTCTCTATCTTACCACGCCAACCCTGTCACGGGTAGTAAATGTTTCATAATTAGCGCAAACACTATTGCCCTCCCAAAACCACTACAGCATTTTTCCAAATACCTCTTACCCAGAACCTCGGCCCTTCTACTTGACATCCCAGCCACATTATAAATCAGCATCCCATAGTTTCGCATATTGCCACAGCAGCTCTGAGTTCGTACTTAACAACCCCCATTTTTGATACACTTTGTGGCGTGTAAATATATTTGATGTCCCAACGGAAATGCGATTAATCCTGTGATTTATATTTATTAATGACCCTGTTTTTATTTTCTTTCTGAATGCCTACACCCCTCACTCTCTACTACCCTATAGGTCCCCATCCAATTCGTATCCTCCCACTTCATTATATTACTGTTCACTTCCTCCAGATTGTGCCCATTCCATCCACCATATGATTTTATATAATTTAGAAATCAACTTTCCTATTTTGTCCCTCCCAACATCAACCAAATTTATGACCTCCTGTGTTCCTATGTAATTTTCTTATGTGCATCTTCGTTTTAGTGGTGTGCTACATTGTTCATGCTTCGTATGCCATCTTTTCTTACTTACCCCATATGTCTCTTGTAGTGCCTAAAAGTTTAATCTATTATCCTTTCCATCCTTGTGCGACTATCCCACTCGCAAAGTTGTCTCGCTCCAAATAATCCTGTCTGGGTACTTTTTATCTATTTCCCCCAGGTTTCTCAATTGACACCAATCGAGACTCTTTATAAATCCTGTAATGTTTAGAACTTATTATTCCTTCCATTCCTTTGTTATTGTCTTCATAATGTCCATTTGTAAACGTCTTCCCATCCCCAGGTACTTTCCAAGAATTCAAAATAAAGTTTCTCCCGGAACTCTTGACCCTCTGAGACAAACCACCACTTATTAAGCAGTTGTGTCCCTCCTCCATTTTACAAGCGTGCTACCCGCGCGCGCAAAGAACAAACCTACCCGTCTCAAAATAGGTCATCCCCCACCTCCTCTCTCCACTTGGGCTATCATAAAAGCTGAGTTCCGATTTTCATTCTCACCAGTTTTTTTTCCTCCGAACCCCAATCAGTCATGGTCAAACAATGGATTCATCAGCTTAGAAATCTGACCCTCTATCCATGTTAAGATGACACGGTAATACGCACCTGGGAGAGCAGACGTTTATTATACCCATTCTAATCGTTCGCTGGGGAAGAGTGGTAGTTTTGCTTCCAACCATTAAGTTTTTTCCCCTTACCAGTCCCAATCAATGGGTTGTAGGGTTGTTTAATCAATTCCTGAGATTGTTCCCTAGACGTCATCCCCAAATATCGGAATTTGTCCTTTACTGAAAATTCCACGTGCCCTCTAGCCCTTCTTCTGGTTTCCTCGAGCACAAGAGGTACATAACGGCTTTACCCCCAATTATATCGAGGTCCCACGAAAGAGCTACACAATTCCTCCTCATTTACATGAGTTATGCTTTTTGGCATCTGAGGATAGAGTTTGCCACATCAAAACCATGGTCGTCGGCGATTAACATGACATTTTTATCTTTGGGGTCCCCAACATCCACCCGCTTGTATACCCTCCTCACGATTCTAGATCTTGAATGCCATGTTTCAATGTAATGGTCAAAGACGGAGGGTGAAAGGGGGCACACCCTGCCGGTCCCCCGCATGATAAGTAGGTGAAGTCCTCCGACTTCTTCCGCTGCGTCGTACCCTAGCTACATGACATTATACATGCAGTCTGTAATGCTTACATACTGATAAACTTGTCCACATCCAAACATTCAAGGTTTCCCAAGAGACCCCACTCCACCTTCACAGGCCTTAAACCCGGCTCAGTCCCAAGTACAGGTATGGCGGTCCCACCCCATGCTGAATGACCTGCGTGCTCCCGCGGCTGTCCATCTTCCGTCACTGATCCATCTGGATACATTCCTTTTGACTGGATAGGTCTCCCAAATCTATCCTACGCGTATACAAGTGCAACACCCCGTTCATTTGGTCAAGTAGTTTATTATCAATCTGGAATATGAAAGTGTGCACACGGTGACCAGTTAAAGATTATTACAAATTGATTAAGGCAGAATTGGGATTAGATGGCTGCAATCCCAGGGGTCCTGTTCACCCTGGTTTTGGTATCAACCATACCTGCTTCTTCCGCCATCGAACCCGAAACCATTTCCTTTCTAATGATTTCTCTGAGACCACCCAGCTTCAGGGAGTACGGTACCATGATTATTTCCTATAAAAAGCAATGGAATACCTCTTAGCCTGGGAAGTATCTTTCCCTCCGAGGAAACATAGCCCGCCTTTATTTCTTCTAACGAAAATCGGATGCAATCCAGTTTTTACACCTACCTCCTGAGTGATCTGTGACCGACTGTATATGGACTTGAATTACTTCTAAATTCCCCTTCTATGCTACTGGTTTTAGCCTTGTATAGTTCTTTCATAGAATGCATAAGATCTTTAGAATTCCCTGTGGATCCCATTTACACCTTCCCACTCCTTTCCCTGGGGCCGATGTACACAGTAGTCTTGTCCACTTGTTCTGTATCATCCTTGCAACGGTTTTTACTCAACCACAAGTTCTCCCTGTTCTAAAAATTGTTTTTGGTCCCCTGAAAAAAACCTATGCTGCACTTTGTCTTGGCGAAGTTATGAGGGCATCCCTACACATCAATTGACTTTCCCCTACTTGCATCCTCCGAGGGGATTCCAGTAAGTATCCTGCTCTGCATTCCTTCGCATTTCCTCCTTCATGTTTTTTTGCTCTTCTCTACCAAATAGGATTTGCTCTGTTAATGTGGTTTAGTATATGTCCTTTGTATGGTAATATTAAGGCTCCCACAACACAGTTAAGCAGTCAATGTTCCCAGTTTTCTCTTCCAACAAACACTCCATTTCCCCACACATATCCAATTTAGGTTCTAATATCTGTATCCCATATCTGGGTTTAATGTTAACCGTATCCCCTTTCTTGATTTTTAAGAATGATCTAACACAAGCAATTATGTGGAGATCACTAATTTTCATTTATTTTTCCTGATCAGCCCAACAATATCTTTATTAACTAAACAGAGATCAATTCGGACAGCGATTGGTATGGTTTGCTCATACAAGAGTATGCTCTTTTATTTCCCATAAAGTGAAACGCCACACCGTCCACCCAGTCCAGCTTTCACCATAAATGACTGACTTACTCTTTTTCATTTAAGGGTGTTCCATCCATTGCGCGCAATGATGTAAATGGTGCGCCATATTAAATCGATCTCTAAACTCATCCATTACCAAATTGAAATCTCCCATTATCACCAGGGGGGCCTCCTCGATAGTTTCCAGGAATCTCAGTAGGGAGTTGATCACCTCCAAAGATGCTGGTGGGGGAATATAAATAAAAGCCATGGTAATCTTAGTTCCTTTCAGAGTGCCGTGTAAAAAGACAAACCTGCCTTCTTTATCAATTCTCTTTTTTTCCATTTTAAAATCGATATTCCTATGTATGAGAACTGACACTCCTCTGGAAAAAATAGTACCAAATGAATGATATTCCTCCCCAATCCAATTTTTCCTAAATCTTCTGACATGATCTTCGATCAGATGAGTCTCCGTCAGAGCAACAATTGCTGGCTGGTGTTTGTTGATAATATCAAATATCTGACATCTTTTGATTTTCTCACTGGACCCTCTGATGTTCCATGTTATTATTTTAACCTCACTTCCCATTTCTTTTTAGAGCGAGAGAGAAAAAAAAAAAAAAAAACCCCACAACCCCAGCGGACCCCCCCCCCCCCCCCCAAGTGACCCGTTTTCATACCTCCTACTCCGGGTCTCAACCATCTCCTAACGCCATCCATCCCCCCCTCCCTCCGCTACCCCTCATCCGACCCGGAATAGGCCACGTATTACCTCATAAAGACTCCAGCGTAATAACATTGGTGAGATTTACCCACCTATCACTTATTTCAGACCCTCTTGATCTAGCCATTTTCCCGCCTCCTCTGGCGAGGAGAAAAAGTGTGCTTTATCTTTATAAATAACCCGTAGCTTAAAAGGGAATACCAACATCTCTGAGAAATGCTTCCAGCACCTGTTGAATCTATGCCACGAAGAATTGAGGCAGTTCTGAAGGCAAAAGGGGGTCCAAACCTTTACTAGCATGGGTACCTAATAAAGTGGCCGGTGACGTGTATGTTTTACATGCATGACTTCCAACAAGAAATCCCAAGATGTATCAAAGGGGTTGCCAAGCGCAAAATAACCATAAGACTCAATATGATGACACAGGAGTATTGTCTGCTACTGCACTAGGTAACACTGCCTAGCCAGTGATTTGCTAACCTAGGCTATTGCCCTATACTGCTACAAACATGTAGTATTAAATTCTCATAATCTTCTAAGTGTTTCACCCAAGTTTATGGGCTCATCAGATGAGATGTGATAGAAATCTAGAATGTGTAGTTATCATTACACAGAACAAAAAAGAGAGAAAGCCAGATCCTGATGGTGACACCGTACACCATATAAAGTTGTAGCCGATATAAAAGTGGGGCACTATTATAGAAAATGTATTAAGATATAGGTTATAGGTAGCATTTGAACAAACTAGTGTGTAAGGAAATAATAAGCAATGGCTGTAAAAATTTACAGAATATATCTCCAATTTATTGTTTACTCAAAAGGTGAAATTTGTCACCCACAATCAATTAATATGCATATGAAAATATCACCTACATGTGGTCAAAATGCTATTTATAGTGGCAAAGCCAGGGCTCAAAATTAAAAGAACACTACAAAGTAGAGATGGCGGAGCTGAATCGCAATGTTTGAGGTCAAACCGAGTTTGAATTATGACTGAGAAACATGAATGTGGACCTTAGGCAGAAGTTCCATGTCCATTCCTACCCGCACATTGGCCTCCCTACAGAACGCTTGCCAAAATGGACACGGGCATCATGACACTGGCAATTGCATTTGTGGGCAGCTTTTCCTGCAACATTTAAAGCATTATACCTGCAGTCAGTGTCAGCACTATTGGGATTCAGGTCCTGAAAACGGAGTTGTAGGGTGTAGATTAATCAAGGGATGCAGGGAGCAACGAAGCCCAGAGTAGTTTTTAATGTTTAGGGTAAAATGTCTTGTTACCTAGTTAAGATTGTGTTTCTTCTACAAATATGAATTTCATTGACAAGACACTTACTGCAGCAAGTCTCATTACTTAATGGGTTATCTTAGTGAACATTGAGTGTATAACAAAGGGTGGCCATATTGTGCAGTGAAATTGGTTATTCTTGAAAAAGGAATTTTTATTTAACTTCAGTTTTTCCAGCGTGGATTCACTACTAGAAATAAAATTAGTTCCATTTCTGAAGGTCAAAATGCTCACTAATATTCTCTATATACTTCACAAAGGTGCAGTTATGAAAAATGAGTCATTCCAGCACATCCTCTATACTGCAACTCACAGTGCTGCAAGGTGCATGCATCAAAGCTCAAGCTACCTGTGATCCAAAAGCCAAAATAGGGCTTCCTTCCATGTCTGCCCATTAATTTGCTCACATTCACCTAGTTACCTAAAGTGACCTACACCCCAAATCCACCTAAATCGTTATGACACCTAACACACTTGTCTGTCCAACCCTGTAGCCACCTAATGTCTGTCAAGCTCCCAAGCGTGTGAATGTCTGGAGACACCCCCATAGCCCCACCTAAATTTCCATGGTGCCCTCAGCTCACTTCGTCGTTACCTACTCCTGGGCAATCACCCACAATTCAATAGAGGCTAGGCCACCGTGTTAACAAGCTCCAAAAGCCTCGGCATCCTATTTTACCTCTTAGACCCCAAACCCCTATGAGGATACTTTCTTACACTAGACTCAATGCATACCAGTGTCAGCAATTAAATCATACTGTGGAGGAATTAATGACAATTGTATCATGGTATCAGTTTTTATACAATCTGGGCCGGAATAATGGCAGGTATACTACACTGAAGAGACTGGGTGGCGTTATATACAATGCAGACCAAGTGCTCTCCGTTGTGAACATGTGGTAACAAAAGAGATATCTATGACAGTAGTCTTTATCTAGATATAGGAACGAAGTGGAGAGCAAGAGGAGACAGAGAGTCTCCTATGGTGTATTTACCCTTGATAAAATGATTATCAGTGTGTGTGGTATTCCCACTCACCTCGAGGAGTGGTGCATCAAGGGCACAACTCCTTTTGATGCCGTGTAACCAATGCCTCAAGCCGCTGCCGGTCCGCTGTTTCACTCTCCTGTAAACAGTACACAGTATTCACAAAGCATCCGAAGGGGTGCAGTTGATGTCTCCTCCAGTTTGGGACATGAGAACAGGCGCTGACTTATTCGGAAGCTTTTCCTTAAAAAAGGCTTTTTTTTTAAAGGGGTATTTACATTGGGCCTTCACATTCAGTTTAATATTCTGCCATATATTAACATTTACTCAATTAGATGTCATTTAAAAAATGTTCCCATGTGAAGATAATTTCTCATAAATGTAGTCATAGTGTCCCTTAGACACAAGGCTGTGTCCCTGGATACGGCCACCTCTGCTGGAGGGATTGCACAAAGAAACAAAAGTTTTTGTATATGAAGCCCGGGAGTTACTGCATATCCTACAACGCCGTAGTATGAACGCTGAATCAGATGGTCAGGCAGGACTCAATAGTGCATGCCTGGCCGTTGCTGCCAGAGGCGGGGTGGTTGTAACCGAGAGGAAGCTATCTTGTTTCTCAGGGACCATATCACTACATTTATGAGAAAATATCTTCCACACAGGAACATTTTTTTTTAATATAACATCATTGAGAAATGTTTATATTTGACAGATTAATGAAACTGAATGTGAATGGCCAGATGAGAATACCCCTTTAAGCCATAATGGCGATAAAACAATAAAAGGTTCTTACAATTAAAAATTGGAAACACGTTTCGCCTAGGACTTAGGGCTTCTCAGATTCCTTGACATACAATTAGCTGCTTGATTTATAGATGACAGGGAGCAATCCAAACAAACAGGAGTCACCAGTGAGACTCCCGGCCCAGAACCGCATGGGGACAGGTGGGCCAGTGGCGAATCAAACCATTACTTACAAAAGTTAAAATAGGTTAAAAATAAAATCAAGTATTAGCAGGTGAAATACATGGCATTATCACAGTAAAAACATAAATATGATTATTATCCAGCAGATTAGATCGAGAGTCTAGGACTACAAAAATGAAGCTGCCCTTGGAACTACACTACGAGGCCCCGACGACCAAGTTGGTTATCCACTGGCGTGGCTAATGCTGTACAAGGGGGTGGTTGAGAACTACAAATATGGGGTAGTTCTTGAAACTACAAGTAAGGTGGCCTGACGGGCATCAAAATTAGATGGTCACTGCATCAGTGTGGATGTACTCTGAGGGCATCTGTGGTCATTTTGCAGATTTACTCTGGGGATAAGAATTTAAGCCCGAAACTCATGAATGAGTGGACTAGATAGACTTGTGTAATGAGGGTAAGTTATCTATTTTATTCTTTGGGGTATAAAAGTGAGAGGTGAAGTGTTGAACGAAAGTCTTGCGTATATACTCAGGGAAGGACGGGCTGTAAAAAAATAACATAAAGGTGGTTCCAATTAATTTATTTATTGTGTGGATAACACATCCTAATTATCAAGTGGACTAGGATAATTATAACCCCAATTTATTGTGAAATTTTAAATACCCAACTCTCACGCTCATAGCCATCCTCCTTCCCCTTGTAAAAACTTAGCGCACCTTACACTAGAACAAGTGTGATGCCAGTTGGACGCAGGAACATGGGCCTGAACACTGAGAAGCAGTACTGAACTAAGCATGTGAATTCAAATGAGATATTATATAGGACAGTGATGGCAAACTTTTAGAACCGAGGTGCCCAAAGTACAACAGAGACCACTTAGATTATCACAAGTGCAACAAACAATTTAATTTTGTATTTATACTCCCTTCGTCACAGCTTTCATTGATACAGCACTGAGCACCAATAAACAGAAAAGAAATAGTCTAGGTACGAGCTGTCACTTTAAAATGCTCTGTGGTCACAGCAAGTCCTGGGCTGTCTGGGATGCAGGAAGATACGTGGAGTCACTCTCGGTGATGGCCTGAGTGCCAACAGAAAGGTCTGAGTGCCAACTATCTGCACCAGTGTCCATAGTGTTAGCCCATCACTGATATAGACTTCAATTCTGCTACTATGTAACCTCTAGTGTGGGGGGATCTTGGGTACCTTTTTCATTAATGCGGACTAATATACACGGCGTTAATATTAGTTATGGCAATTAGCTCTGTGCCCAGACACTTTTCTCTGAAAGGTGGCAATTTTTGTTGTGCCTATTATGTGGACATTAATAAATGTTATGTTTTCTGCTAACTTAATTTCAAATGAGGGCTGTTATTGTTTGCGGGACAATTTCAGTATTTCATTATTGGAAGTTATTAACTCTTTCTTTTGGAGGATCATAAAATTATCAACTTTGGTCAATTTATATTTTTATTATTCACATTTCACTATTAAGACATAAGTATTTTGTGTGGGGGAAAAAAATTATGGAGAATACACCCCATTAATATCAGTTATTTTAATGTTTTAACATTGTTTGGGAAATATCTCTGTTATAAAACCCCTCTTTATGTTCCTCCCTTCACATTGGTTTTCCACTTTATTTTTTTTTTTATTTTTTTGTTTAATAATAAACTTTATTAGAGAAATATTTATCATGCACATAAAAGGAGACACCACAAGAGACATATGTTATATCACAATTGTACAAGTTATTTTCATATAATGACCCCCAAATGGGTGAGCGCCTCTTATTTCATGATTAGTAATCACTATGCTCAAACAAAAACATAAGCGTCTTTACACTAAATTATATCTTCTCCTAAATTCTCTATTCGGTAAGCACGCTAAATATTAACAATTGTAAACATATTCCAACCCCCCCCCCCCCCCCGCCACCCCCCCCTCCTCGATCCGCTGAGGAAGAAAAAAAAAACAAAAACATATGTGTAATAAATGTACTTTCGACTCTTTTCTAATTCCATTTGGCCCCAAATTCCTTCCCATTTTCCCTAGAGCGCTATTGTTCCTCACACAAACTGATACTTCTTTTAAAGTTTTTATTAAGAAGTGAAGATTATCCATGTCTCCCATGGTAGGGAGGTTTTTTGATCCCAATTTCGAGCAGCAACAAACACAGCCAGATTCATTAATTGAGAATAAGTGTTGCCATGTTCCTTTCTATATCTTGGTTCTGATTAACCCAAAACCGCCGTATACAAGTTCAATTCAACCTAATCTCCAGAAACTACAGATTTTTCCAACTACTCTTTCCCAGAACCCCCTTACTTAATTTGACATCCCCAGACCCATGATAAAAAGTTCAGCATCCAGAGTTTTTCGCATCCAGCTCTGGAGTTGCGACTTCGTTAACCCCATTTTTGATAAACGTTGTGGCGTTTTAATATATTGTTGATCACCAAATCTTAAGTGTATTATCTGTGCTTTATATTATTGACCCTTTTTTATATTCTTTGAATTCCCTACCCTTACTACGTCCCTTGGTCCAATCAATCTTTCCCATTATTTTTACTTTACTTCCCTCCGATGTGGCCATTCCAATCCACCATACTCTTTATATAATTAGAAATCACTTTCTATTTGTTCCCCCCAACATCACCAGATTTGACCCACATGTGTTCCTATATGTATATTCTCTTTATGTGCATTCTTCTTTTAGTGCATTGTGCTAATTTCGTATCGTAGATCCATCCTTTCTCTTAACCATATATTTTGTAATTGCCCTAAAAGATTAATCTTATTTCTCCTATCCATACTGTTCTATAACATTCCCCACTCATTTCTCCCAAATATCCTGTCTGGTACTTTATCTATTTCCCCCAGGTTCTCCATTGACAGATCGAGAGGATCTTCTATAAATCCTGTAATGTTGAGAATCTTTTTTATATGCCTTCCAGGCTTGTTTTTCTTACATAATGTCCATTTGTTAAACGGTCTTTCTCCTCCCCAGGTACCTTTCCACAAATTCAAAAAATAGTTCTAACCCTACTTACCCTCTGAAAACCACGCTTATTAAGCCAGTTGTTCTCCTTCCATATATTACTAAAGGCGTGCTGACATGCGCGGCAAAAATACCCTCTAAAACAGGGGATCCCAAACCCCTTCTCCCATTGGGGTATATAAAGAACTGCATTCATTCTCATCACTTTTTCCCGACCCCAAATCACTCAGTCAAAACTGGATGTACATCAGCTTGAAATATGGATCCTCTAGCCAAAATCGGGAAGAGACAGGGTATACAGCACTGGGGGAAGCAGATCTTTTTATTATCCCAATTCCTATCGGCCTGGGAGAGTGGTAGTTGCTGCCCAACAAATTAAAATTTTCCCCTTACCAAGCCAACATGGTGTAGGTTCAGTTATATCAATTCCTGGATGTTCCCGGAGACTTCCCATCCCCAAATATCGGAATTTTTTCTTTACATGAAATTCCACAGTTCCCTCTAAGCCCATATCCTTGTTTCCTGATCCAAAGGTACATACGGAATTTTACCCAATTATATCGAGCCCCGAAAGACTACCAATTTCCTCAATTACGAGACGCTTGGAATCGAGGATGAGAGGTTGCTCCATACAAAAACCAGGTCGTCGGCGTATAGACAGATTTTATCTTTGGGGTCCCCATCCCACCGCTTTATACTCTTCCTCTTCACTTCTAATTGAATAGCCAATGTTCAATGTAATTGGCACGAGGAGTGGGAAAGGGGCACCCCTGCCGGTCCGCCATGATAAAGGGAAAGTCTCCGATCTCTCCCCTGCTGTTCTTACCCAGCTACTGGAGCATTATACTGCATATTATATACTTGATAACCTTGTGACCCCCAATCTCCAAACCATTCAGGGTTCCCAGAGGAAACCCCCACTCCACCCTGTCAAAGGCCTTAAACAACGCCCGCGTCCAATGACAGGAGGAGCGGAGTCCCACCCCCCCACCCCCATCCAATGCACGCGTACATCCTCTGGATGCTCGCTCTTACATCTGCCTGGGATAAACCCGTTTTGATCTTGGGTGTTAAATCTTTAATCACTTCGTTGCGTCTCATCGCCAAAACCTTTGCAGATTTTTACACGTTTGACAATGAAATTGGGCGATAAGAGGCTGCATCCAGGGGATCCTTTCCTCTGTTTTGAATCATACCAAACCTGCTTCCGCCATCGAACCCGAAAACCATTTCTCCTTTCTAATATTTCTTCTGAGACCATTCCAGCGTTAGGGAGTACGGTAACCAGATATTTCATAAAAAGCAAATGGAATACCATGCTTAGCCTGGGGAAGTGTCCTTCCCTGAGGAAACAGAGCCGCACTTTATTTCTTCTACGTAATCGAGCATCCAGTTTTACCCTATCCTCCGAGTGAGTCCTGTGGACCCTGTATAATGACTTAAGTAGTCTTATTCCCTTCTACTTACTGTTTGGGTTTTAGCTTGGTATAGTTCTTCATGAGAATTGCACTAAGAATCTTTAAAATTTCCGTTGGATCCCTGTTTACCTTCCCATCCTTGTCCTCAAGTGCCCCCGCGATTACACTATTCTTCCCATTGCTCTGTATCATCTTGCAATTTTACCACATTTTGCCCGTTATAAAAAGTTTTTGGTCCTGAAAAAAACCTTTGCGCATTTCTGGTCTTGGAGTTCTGAGTGGGCATCTCTACACTTCAATTACTTTCCCCTTGCTCCTCCGAGTGTGGATTCAGGTAATACCTGCTCTCTGCATTCCGCATTTACCTCCTTCATTTTTTGCTCTTCTCTACCCAAATAAGGTTTTTGCCCTGCTTTATGTGTTTAAAATATGTCCCTTTTTTATATAATTTAAAAGGCATCCCACACCGTTAACACGTCAGAGGTTCCAGGTCCTCTCTCTCCAAAAACACTCCCTTTCCCCAACCATAATACCAATTAGTTCTATAATCGTGTCCAATATGGGTTTATCTGAACCGCGTATCCCCCCTTTCTGATTTTTAAGAATGATCATACCACAAAGCATGGTCAGATCACTATATTTCTATGTCTTTCCTGTCAGCCCCAAAACTTCTTTATTAACTAAACAGAGATCAATTCTGAGACAGCGATTGGTATGTCTTGCTCACAGAGAGTTGCCTCTTTTATTTCCATAAAGAGTGAAGCTCACACGGTCCTTCCATCCCAGGCTGTCACATAAATGACTGAGCTACTCTTGTTTATTTAAGGAGGGTTTCCATCCATGCGCCATATTAAATCGATCTCTAAAGCTCATCATTACCAAATTGAATCACCCATTATCACCAGGGGGGCCTCCTACAATAGTTTCCAGGAATTCCAGTAGGGAGTTGATCACCTCCAAAAGATGCTGGTGGGGGAATATAAATAAAAGCCATGGTAATCTTAGTTCTTTCAGAGTGGCGTTATATATAAAAGACAAACTGCCTTCTTTATCAATTCTCTTTTTTCCATTTTAAAATCAATATTCCTATGTATGAGGAACATGACACTCCTCTGGAAAAAATAGTACCAAATGAATGGTATTCCTCCCCAATCCAATTTTCCTAAATCTTCTGACATGATCTTCGATCAGATGAGTTTCCGTCAGAGCAACAATGCTGGCTGGTGTTTGTGATAATATCAAATATCTGACATCTTTTGATTTTCTCACTGGACCCACGATGGCCCTTTGTTATATTTTAACCCTCCATCCCATTTCGTTTTAGCAGCGAGAGAAAAGAAAGAAGAAGAAAAAAGAAAAAAAAAAAAAAAAAAAGGGAAAACCCACAACCCAGCGGACCCCCTCCCCCCCCCTAAGTGACCGTTTTCATACCTCCTACTCCGGTCTCAACCATATCCTAACGTCCATCCATCCCCCCCTCCCTCCGCTACCCAATCCGACCTCCGAATAAGGCCACGTATTACTTCATAAAGCTCCAGCGGAATAACATCAGTGAGATTTACCCACATCAATTATTTCAGACCGTCTTGCTAGCCATTTCCCCGCATCCCTATGGCGAGGAGAAAAAGTGTGATTTACTTTATATAATAACCGTTAGCTTAAAAGAATAGAAAGCGTATTGTAATTGAGCTCAGCAAGCCTTTTTTTAACCCCTTAAATCGCCCTTTGCAGCTGAGTGTACTCGAATACAAAGGGGTAAATAATAGCTATTTTGGCACCATTAAGGATTATTTCTGATTTCCTTCGGCCTCTCCGTAATGTTACTCCCTATTGGGAATTGATTAATTTTGCCAATATGGCGCGAGGTGGTGCACTCGGGAGGGGCTTATTCAGCGGGAATACGGTGCGCTCTTTCCACTTCCTAAAACTGCCGAAAAACATTCACTTCAAGGTCTCGATTAACCCTTTTCGTGGGATCGTTTGCGATCGATCCTACCGCTTTCCCCCTCGGGGATACCCACTATACGGATATTGTTTCTCTGGATCTATCTTCCAGATCAATATTTTCTCTTGTAGTTTTTAAATCTGTTTATTTTCCTCCATCTCCTTCCTCATATCTTTCATCTGATAACCAAACTATTACAGTCCTTTTCCGTTTTTAGATTTATCTCTAAGCTTACTCATTTACGTCTCTTTTCCATGAATTCTGATTGTAGAGAGCAAGTTGTTGAATTAAGTCGCCATCACCACCTTTGATTCCTCCACTGCACTTTACGTTCTTTAACCGCTGCCAAAATCTGTTGTAGTGTTTCTTCAATTCCTGGTAATTCCTCCACCTGAGGGCCGTAAATCTGGATTCCCCCGTCTACCCTCTCTAGCTCTTTGGGGTTTTGTCTAGTTTGGCAGGGATCCTTTCCAAAGCTTATCATTTCCCCCCCCCCCTGTTTCCGTTGGGCAGTTTGGGAGCCCATAATCTTCCACACTCAGGTCCCGGTGAACGTAGTCTCCGATGACACACTAGATAACCCGGTCACCTCACCACAGACCTTCCTTCAATCCCCAAATTTAACGTACTACTACGGGGCCTTTACAACAGTTGGCTACTAAAAATCCTGCCTGATCCCTTAGATTGCAGTCTAAAGGGAAACCTATTTAACAGAAATTATGTTAACAGTAACGGGTCAAGCGAGATCAACAATGCATACAAGAAAAGAAAGATCCAGAGTACAAGCGCCGTGGACCAAGAACCAGAGGGTAGCGGCTAGCAGGACTTCATACACAGAAAGCGTTAGAGGATCCCCCTTTCCTTTATATGAGGGTTAAGTCAATATCCCAACAGGGGGTCACCATTCTTAGTCACCAAAATTAGTAAAAAATAGAGCAAAATTAGCAGAATTAGTAGCAAGTTAGCAGCAAAAGGCCTAGGCGGTCAGGCACACATGCCATAAGTTAGTAGTTTTAATTCCTCAGTAGGCAGAGAGTATCACTTCATATAAAGCCACTGTTCTAATAACATGCGGGTGGAACCTTCAGACATACATAAAGGCGATCAATCCATCAAACAAGAGGTTAGGGTCCAGCGACTAAGGTTAATTGAGGATTCCCCCTTTGTTTCATAGAAGAACCGGTGTTATACAGGGGTTCGCCAACATCGTCATCAGGGTTAGTAGCAAACCGTCGGCACAGACAGCCATGTATATAGTCATGAATTAGTATCTTATCCGTTAGTCGAAGACAGGCAGCATAAACACAGTCGCCAGATGTTAACCACGCATGGGGCAAATTAGTGGCAAACAGCATAGTCTCAGTGAATTCAAAAGTTAGTTGTTTAGGTCGTTAGTCGTTTTAGCAATCTTGATTCTTGAGTCAACGGCTTATGCACATTAAAGGGGATTTCCAAGGGACCAGGCAGACCGTATCCTTATTACTGTTGCAAAGCCGGCAAGACGTACTTTTAAGTTAGTGCTGTTAAAACGACAATTAGGGTGTGTTTATTCCCATGAAAACATCAGGTTGAGATGTGCACTCACGGATCCACCTAGTTGGTCTTCTGCACGCTCCAAGTCAGGCACCATCCATCTTGGGAAGGAGTCACGCTGGACCGACCACACTCAGGCCCCTTCATGCTTGCGGTTCCCAATATCTGTGAGGCTCCTGTGTCTTAGGTAGCCACACATCATAGAGTAGAAGGTACCTCTGTGGTGTGGGCATCTTCACCGCCACAGACATGCTAGCGCTGGACTCGGGTAGCGGCGCGGACACAACAGGAAACGGGCCCTGCACCAACGCGAGGACGGACGAGCACGGGAGGCAGCGAGAGATAAGGGGAGGAGCGGCCGTGACGTCTCCTACGTCATGCCGTCACGCGTCTTTCCACTTTATTTAATCTCCCAAATGTATAACATAAGCCTATCTAAGCTATCCTCATCATTCTTGCCTCCTGTCTCCATCTCTCCAGTATCCTCCTCCTGTATCCTCCTGTCTCCTCCTGTACTTTTCCATCCTCCTCCTCCTCCTGTATACTCCTGTACCTCCATCCCCTCCTGTATCCTCATCCTACCTCCTCCTGTGTCCTCCTGTTACTCCTCCTCTTCCTGTATCCTCCTGTCTCTATCTACCTCTCGTAGCCCACTGTCCTCTAGCCTCCTCCTGTCCTCCATCCTCTCCTGTAGTCTCATTCCTCCATCCTCCTTCTGTAGCCCTCTCCTGTAGGCCTACTGTCCTCCATCATCCTCCTGTGCCCCCTATCCTCCATCCTCCTCCTGTGGCCTCTTGACCTCCAGCCTCCTCCTGTGGCCTCCTGTCCTCCTCCTGCGCCCCCGTCCTCCATAATCCTCCTATGCCCCCCTGTACCTCCATCACTCCTCCTGTAGGCCTACTGTCCTCATCATCTCTCTGTGCCCCCCTGTCCTCCATCCTTCTCTGTGGCCTCTTGGCTCAGCCTCCTATGTGGCCTCCTGTCCTCCTCCTGCGCCCCCACGTCCTCCATCATCACTACTGTGGCCCCCCTGTCCCCATCCTCCTCCTGTGGAACTCTTGTCTCCTCCTCCTCCTGTGGCCTCCTCCTGCACCCCCCTGTCCTCCATCCTCCTCCTTTGGCCTCTGTCCTCCATCCTCCTCCTGTGCCCCCCCTGTCCTCCATCCTCCTCCTGTCCTCTATCCTCCTCCTGTGCCCCCTGTCCTCCATCCTCCTCGTTTGCCCCCTGTCCTCCACTCCTCCTCCTGTGGCCTCTGTCCTCGCATCCTCTGTCCATCTCCTCTTGTCTCCATTCTCTCTGTACTCATCTCTCCTGCAGTCCTGTTCCTCCAGCCTCCTCCGGTGTCCTCCAGCAGCCTCCTTCAGTGTCCCCCAGCAGCCTACTACTGTCCCCCACTAGCCTTCACCTGTCCCCCACTAGCCTTCACCTGTCCCCCACTAGCCTTCACCTGTCCCCCAGCAGCCTCCTCCTGTCCCCCACTAGCTCCTCTCTGTCCCCCACTAGCACCTCCTCCTGTCCCCCACTAGCAGCCTTCATGTCCCCCAGCAGCCTCTCTGTCCCCCACTAGCCTTCAACTGTCCCCAGTAGCCTCCTCCTGTCCCCAGTAGTCTCCTCCTGTCCCCACACATCCTTCAGTCCCAGTAGTCGCCTCCTGTCCCCCAGAGCTCTCCTATCCCCCTACCAGCCTTCCACCTGTCCCCCACCAGCATTCACCTGTCCACCCCAGCTTCTTCCGTCCCCCACCAGCCTTCTCCTGTCCCCACCAGCCTTCTCCTGTCCCCACCAGCCTTCTCCTTCTGTATTCTCCTGTATCTCTCCACCTCCTCCTCCTGTATCTCCATCCTCTTCCTGTATCCTTGTCCTCTATCCTCCTCCTGTATGCCCACTGTTCCTCTGCCTCATCCTGTCCCTCACTAGCCTCCTCCTGTCCCCCTACTAGCAGCCTTCTCGGTCCCCATAGCTCACTCATGTCCCCCACTAGCGTCCTCCTGTCCCCCCACTAGTCTCCTCTGTCCCCCAGCAGCCTTCACTGTCCCCCACCAGCCTTCACTGTTCCCCAGTAGCCTCCTCCTGTCTACAGGCATGTAGAGGGACAATGAAGGGATTAGGGGAAATGCCTCTAACGGCAGTTTATGATAATACAGTTTAGGGGGGTTATTTTGCATGACGGGTCTCTTAAGGATGTGGGCAATGTTAATGTATTGTGTTTATTTCCTGATTTTTATTTTTCACTATTTGTATTTTTAATGAAAACAGGACTTCTTAACAAACATTTTATTGGTTTTATACCATTACATTTCCTGTGCACTCCACTTGAGTATAAGGTCAAACATGTACATAATACATTTTCCTCAAAAAAAGCACATTTGGACCAAGAGTTATTCGAAGGAGAAAGGTGCTGCATAAAGAACAAGTATGAAAACAAGTGCACATTGGGGCACAGTTACTTAAACCAGACCAGTGCGATCCAGAGGCGCGCTCTCCGACGCTGAATGCGGGTCTGCCGGGAGGGATTCACTAAGGTCGTGCACCTGATTCAGCAGGTGTCGCTGTGCGCAGAGGTCCGCTTGAGTTCACCTCCAGCCTGTATTCTAAGCTTGTCTCCTTGTTCTCCGCTACTAAATTCTCTATTGTGCAACCACGCTCCCTCTTGATACGATACCTGCCTGCTCCTCTGTACTGCTAAGTCTCCTGTGTGTGACCTCTGGCTTCACCGATTACGATTCCTGCCTGCAATACCCAAATAAGTGTTCAACACTTAGATTCCAAAATCAGACCCAGATATTACACTTACAGTAAAGAATCCCTGTCTATTGGTGTGACAGAACCGCCTCTCCTAGGCATGAGGGAGGACCACCTTGTACTGGTCACAGCCTAGGAAACAAAAAAAAGAGCTTTGTACTGCCAGTTCAGGTATTGTACATTGTAAGAGGTTTCCCTCAGCCGATTTTTTCTAAACTTATTAACCCCAAATTTTATAATCTGTCCTTGTAGTCTAGTTCCCCTGTTCCCCTAATAATCTTGGTTGCTCTCATCTGCGCCTGTTCCAGTTCTACTATGTCCTTTTTATACACTGGTGCCCAAAATTGCACACAATGGGGCTCATTTACTTACCCGGTCCAGTCACGATCCAGCGGCGCGTTCTCCAATGCTGATTCAGGTCTGCCGGGATTCACTATGGTCCATGCGCCCGGTGTCGCTGCTGCGCCGAGGTCCACCGGAGTTCACCTTCTTCTTCTCAGTGCATGTAAGTTCTGTTCTTGCGACACTATCTTTTTTTTTAATTCCGCGTTTTTTCCGAATCCGACGGGTTGTCCGGCGGCCACACCGCCTGATTTCTGTCGCATGAAAACGAGACCCGGAGACCCGACGAAAGTGCGCGATTCGGACCCTTAGTAAGTGAGCCCCATTATTCCATGTGCCGTCTAACCAGTGATTTGCATGAGGGCAAAACTATGTCCATAACATTCCCTCCATACATACATTTTCTGGAATGTTAGCTAGGGTGAGGAGAGTGCAAATGAATCAAAGTATGCAGTAAATTGTAAACAGTCTGGGAGTGATCCAGGTACCAGATCGTAGAACTAAAAAGTAGACATGAATTCAAACTTGAGGGGGAAAAGCAGAGAGAAGGGAGGGGGAAGAAGAGGAAACTGTAAAGGAATAGATAAGCATCTGTATGTCACATGTCGTTAAAAATGTATGGAGCAGGATCACTATGAAAAAAATTAACTCCTGGCAGCTGTATCCTACCCAGGACCATACCTACTGCTGGCATTGTACTAGCAGCAGGTGGGGAGCTGGATAGGTGAACATTCACTCCAGAATCATTTTTCCTAAAATTTGGATTACATTGCAGAACATGAACAGCGCTTGCAGCTAATATATTTGATTTTAAGTATGTTATTTTTCCTACAGGTAATATTAAAGGAGATATCTTAATAGACCTCTCCATGGGTTCCGCGGTTCATCATCTGTACTCAGCCTGTGAATTTTTCAAGCACATTATAGTGCTAAAGATCCAAGACAGATGCATCCTGGAGCTGAAGAGATGGGTGGACACACGTACAGGAGCATTCGACTGGTGTCATGCTGCACAACTCTATCTAAACATAGGAAACAGGTGAAGTATTTATCCAAATATTGTCATTGCTGCTACTGTACAATGATGTGAAGGTGTATACTATGAAATATTTAGGCAGCGTCTTTTCTCAATCCATTTTAATAAGTGTAAATGTACATAGTAGTAACGTCTCTGTGGAGCTTCTGGTTATGGTTGTGTCTCACTGGACAGAAGCACCAGAGGAAAGTTGTTTCTTGTTGTTACAACACCCAGAGCTATTGCTGTAAAAATCTTCAATCCCGGATAACCCCATTATGTAGAAAAATCTTTCATCAATCAATATTCTAGAATGGCTGAGTCTCTAGTTACATGCCCAGAACAAAGTCAATTAGAAACAGACAGGTTATGGTGAAAATTAAGACAGCCACAAGTGGAATAAGGCTACCTAGACATGAACATGTGAAGTCTGTGGAACTGGGCCTGTATGTTGGCCAAATCCCACAAACTGTACACAGGGGCTACTAAAAAGAGGACCATGATGAAAACAACTTGTTTCCATTAAAATTAAGACTTTGTGGGAATCTAGTGTTTAAATGAAAAATCTCAAAACCTTCACTGAGAAGTAATGTTTTATGTTGATGTCAATAACAATGTTTTTAAACCTTTGGTATTGTTATTATGTAGCTCAGTAAAATGTTGAGCTACCGATGTCATTTTGTTGTTATTCATGTATCCCAGATGTTCCAAGAATCTAATTTTAAATTTCCTGGTAGTACATCCAACGTAATATTTTTCACGCAACGTACATTCAAAAACATATACTACATATGTGATGTTGCAATTAATGTAACTGATTTTATCTGCTCCTAGTCCATAAAATGTTTTCTGGGGCTTATATTTTTTTCCTTATTCTATATATAGAAGTACTAGTGAAAATGGTGAATAAAGACGGGTCGTAGTAGTTCTAAATCAGGAAAATATTTTTCACAAATACATCTTATGTTAGATGATCAAGAATCATATGAAAAGCTACCACCAAACCCAACCATTATTTATCATACAGGTCTGACACAAATTTTTAAGTTGCATTAAAGTTGTATTAGTAGTAATTAGTGTCAGGATCAGGGGTAGTGGATCCTCTGTACCAACGTGGACGATGACGTAAGCCGACACCTGGGATCAGAGTCTAAGCGATACCCGGTTTTCACCAGAGCCCGTCGCAAAGCAGGTTGGACTTGTTGTGGCGCGGTACCACCAGGTCGTTCCACAGGCACGACTTTGTCCGTGGTGGCGGCCAAGACGAAGTACAGAATCGTAAGGCAAGGTCATGGTCGGGGATAGGCAGGAGGTCAAGACAGGCAGCACAGGATCAGAGTCAAGGAAGTAGCGGAAGGTCAGGACAGGCAGCACAGGAGCGAGGAAAGGAACAGAATCAAGGTCTCAGGAGGAAATCAGGATAATCGCACAGGGCATCATACAAGCTTTCTCTAAAGCTATGAGGCACAAAGATCCGGCAGGGGACACATGAAGGGGCTGGAATTTATCAGGGTAGGCGCGCTGGCCCTTTAAATTTTACAGAGCCAGGCTGTCTCTGAGGGCACACGGAGGTACACGGGTGCGCCTGTGACCTGGAATATGGGTCACAGAGGCACCCATGACAGCCTCCACCTCTTCTTGGACTGGAGGAACTTGTGTAGAGTACGATCCAGGATGTTGTCCTCGGTTTCCCAAGACTTCTCCTCCAGCCAAACCAATTCCAGTTAACAAGAAAGAACTTTAACCTCCGACTGACTTCATACCCAGGACCTCTTTCCCCTCATAGACATTTGTGGAATCCGCATCAGGAGCTGGAGGTGGTACTTGATGGGAGTAGCGGTTCAGAATGACTGGTTTCTGAAGGGAGATGTGGAAGGAATTTGAGATGCGCATGGTGGAAGGAAGGTGGAGCTTATAGGTCACAGGATTGATGCACTTCAGTACCACAAATGGACCAAGATAGCGAGTACCAAGCTTGTAGCTGGGAAAGTTCAGCTGGACGTATCTAGAAGACAGCCACAACTTATCACCTGGAGAGAAGACTAGAGGAGGCCTGCGTCTCTTTTCAGCATTGATTTTGGTGCAGGCAGACGCCTGAAGTAGCGACTACTGTGTTTGCTCGGGTGCCCAAAGTAGTAGAGAAGACCAATCATCCTGACGAGCAGCGAACAAAGTGCCGTAGGTAGCAACCCAGAGTCTGGTTGACCCTCTCCACTTGACTCCACTGCGGATGATATGCAGAAGAGAAGTCCAGTTTAACTTGCATTTGACTGCACAAAGACCGCCAGAAATGGGAAAAAAACTGGACAATGTGCAGGGGAAGTCCATGTAGCTGGAAGATGTGCAGGAAAAACTGGCTGGGAAGGCGTGGAGCTGAAGGCAGACCTGGCAGAGGAACAAAGTGGGACATCTTAGAGAAGCAATCCGTTACCACCCAGCTGACTGTATTGCCGGAAAAAGCTGGGAGATCTGTAGTAAAGTCCATGGCAATGTGAGTCCACGGGCAACTGGGTATCAGCAATGGCAGCAGCAGACCTGCTGGCTTGTGATGACTTTTTACAGGTACAGGAAGAGCAGGAACCCACAAAATCTTGAACGTTCTTGACCAGATCTGGCCAAGAATGTCACCAAGAGATATCAGAGCAATAGATCTCAGCGCCCCAGGGTGACCAGCCACACAGGAGCAATGTCCCCAAGTTAGTATCCTCTTCTGAAGAGCAGTTCAGACATAGGAGCAGAAACAACCAGTCATTCCGGTGGAACAAAATAACAAGGAGCCAATAATTCCCCAACAACACAAGAGGCACGAGAGAGGGAATCAGCTTTGATGTTCTTCTGGGCTGGACGGAAGTGAATCCGGAAGTTGAATCGAGAGAAGAAGAGGGCCCAGCTAGCCTGACAAGGATTGAGACACTGGGAAGTCTGAAGATACAGGAGAATCTTGTGGTCAGTGTAGATATAGACCGGATGATGAGCTCCCTACAAAAGATAGGGCCATTCCTCCATAGCTAGCTTTATGGCCAGAAATTCCCAATCCCCAATGGAATAGTTCTTTTCTGCGGCTGAGAAGGATGAGGCATTAACCTCCAGCTGTAATGACATCTCCGTATCAGACCGTGTGAGAACTGTGGCAGAGGCAAAGGCAGACTTCAGCTTAGTGAAAGCTTCTTTAGCTGTCAGAGGCCAGAGTTTAGGATTAGCATTTTTCTTGGTCAGTGCCACAATAGGAGATACCAGAGAGGAAAAATGGGAAATAAATTGGCGGTAATAATTTGCGAAGCACGTAGTCCCACTGGGCGAGGTCACTGAAGTACGGCAGACAACTTGGCAGGATCCCTCTGTAGTCATTTGTCAGAAATTATGTATCCCAGGATCGGAAGACTACTCTGATTAATTTAGCATTTCTCGAGCTTGGCATATAAGAGATTGGCCCTTAGGCGCCTGAGAACTTGCTGGACGTGGATCAGATGAGAATGTAAGGCAGGAGAAAATACCAGAATATCTTCCAAGTAGACAAGGACATAAGTGTAGAGCAAGTCTCTGAAGATATTGTTGACCAATTCTTGCAACACCGCTGGGAAATCGCAGTCCCAAGAGCATTACCAGATACTCAAAATGCCTGTCATGAGTATTGAAGGCTGTCTTCCATTCATCGCCTTCACGGATGCGGATGAGGTTATTTATATGCCCCCGGCCGATCCAGTTTGGTGAAAACCTGGGCACCCCCTAGGTGGTCAAAAAGTGCAGTGATGAGTGGCAAAGGGTAGCAGTTTTTCACTGTGACTTTAATGAGACTGCGGTAATCGATACACGGATGGAGGGTACCATCCTTCTTGGCCTCAAAGAAGAATGAAGCACCATCAGGGGAAGATGACTTGCGGATGAATCCCTTCTGCAAATTCTCCTTGATGTAGGCTATGAGTACAAGTATGAGTGTAGTACAATACTGGACTGGGTCATGGAGAATCTGTCCACTGACGGAAAAGAGAACCAGCGGCTTCTCTAGGCTAATTACAGGAAAGTGATGCTGGGAGACCAAGGCAGCATCTACAAAATTCCCTGCAGAGCCAGAGTCCAGGAAGGCTGAAACTTGAACTGGGTTGCCTGTTCCAAAACTGAGAAGAGCAGGAACATTCAGACGTGGAGAAGCTTTGCTCTCACCTAGGGACATTACTCCCAAGAAACCTAGGTGCAGGTGTTTCCCGGATACTGTGAATGGACTGGACAAGATGTGAGAAAGTGCTCGGGGCTGCTATAATAGAGGCCGAGGTTCTCCTGTCTTCATCTGGAACGTTCTTGGGAAGACAGTCAAGCTCTATCCACCTGCATAGGCCTCTATGAAGCTGACACTGAAGATGGCTTTGGAGGTCTTTGGAAGACTGAAGCCAGGCGGGGAGAGATTAGATCACTCAGTGTAGATGGGAGGTCCCGTGCAGACAGGGCGTCTTTGATCTGACCAGACAATTCCTTTTAAAAAGTCGCAAGCAAGGCCGTCTCATTCCATCCCAGCTCGTAGGCTAAAGTACGGAACTGGACCGCGTAGTCTCCAACAGAGGAGTCCCCTTGACACAGGTTCAACAGTACAATCTCAGAAGAAGATGCCAGGACAAGTTCCTCAAAAATGGACCGGAATTCAGTGAGGAAAGTGGTGAGAGTAGCGTCGACAAGATCTTTCCTGTCCCAGAGAGGAGTGGCCCTTGCCAGGGCTTTCCCGGAGAGAAGGCTGATCACGTAAGCCGCTTTTGCCCATTCTGTGATGAACTGTGAAGGCATCAGTTCAATATCGAAGGATCACTGGGTTATGAAGCCTCTGCATAACTTGGCTTCACTGTACTTGCTGGGCATAGAAAGACGCAGCCTGGGTTCAGCAGTAGACAACACAGACATAGTAACGGGAGGTACCGCAGGTACTGGACACTGGTGCTGGGTAGACAGCAACTACTGTAACATGGCGGTGACTTGTCCAAGCTGCTGACCTTGAACAGCAATCTGTTGAGACTGTTGAGCCACAACGGTGGTAAGATATGCCAGTTCAGGTTGCGGAACCTTGGTGGGATCCATGGCCGGATTTTACTGTCAGGATCCTCTGTACCACCGTGGACGATGGCGTAAGCTGACACATGAGACCAGAGTCTAAGTGGTACCCGGTTTTCAACAGAGCCCGTCGCAAAGCAGGTTGGACTTTGTCTGCATTGGTAGCCAAGAAGAAGTACAGAATCGTAAGGCAAGGTCGTGGTCAGGGACAGGCAGAAGGTCGAGACAGGCAGCAAAGGGCCAGACTCGGGGACATAGCGGAAAGTCAGGATGGGCAGCACAGGAGCGAGGTTGAGGTCACAACGGGAAATCAGCATAATCGCACAGGGAATCAGGCAAGATATCTCTAAGGGTATGAGGCACAAAGATCCAGCAGGGGACACAGGAAGGGCCTGGAATTTATCATGGCAGGCGGCTGGCCATGGCCTAGGAGACGGGAATGCATGCACCATAGCGCAGAGCTGGGAAAGGTGAGTTGGGGGCACACAGAGGTACTCGGGTACGCCTTCAACCCGGGATATGGGTCGCAGGGGCACCAATGACATACAGAAATGTAATATGAATATCTTAATGGAGGAAATCCAGTAATCCCACTATTTTCTTAATCTCTTAATGAAAAACCCTGTGAATGGTTGGATGCAATGCTCTAACTATTGGTCAAAATGGTTCCCAGATGTATAAAGAACACAAAGACATTTTGAGAATCATGAAAAATAAAAATTGGCAGGAAAAACTTTAAGTGGCTTAGTTGTGAGTTTTATCGTAATATACATCTATACCACAAAAAGTTGCAATAAGTGGGCTTAATTACCATCTCAATAAATACAGGCAGTAGGAGCATAATCCAAAATTAAAGAGACTATTATGTATTTGCTCAAACATAGTAATTTTCTTTTTTATGGGTCATTTTTCTCTCCAATTAAAAGGAATATCAATGGGGGCACATTTTTCCCATCGGTGGCTAGCTTGAAAATGCCCTGGTGTGAAGAAATTTATATTTATACTGTGAATTGTCCTTTTGCAGATTCAGTTTTTTTGGTATGGCAGATACATTGATGACCTTCTCATTATATGGGAAGGTAATGCATATGTCATGCCAAAATTCATGGCTATTATCCATCATAATTGTTGTGTTTACGCTCCAGCCATCAGACCAATATGATATTTTTGGGTCTTAAATGAGCGGCCTGGGCGGGGGATACAATAGGGAGTAAAACACACAGAAAATAAATTTCGGACAATACTAGTTTACCCTCGGCACACAATAAAATCAATTTCTCTAGAAGTTAGCCCTTAGAAATTGCAGTGAGACCAAAGAATTTGAGACTGAATGTATTAAAACCATCAATAGATCATTCTAAAGAAATTTGTAAGAGGATGCTTAAGTGTGCATACAACACAACAAAAAGGAAAATATGTGACCAAGCATAACAACAAAATATGAGTCCAAGAGAAAATAATAAAAATAATCCACTAACACTTGTACTACAATACAGTAATCAATTTCAGTACATAAAAAAATTGATTATGAAACATTTACCTATACTATACAAAGATGAGAGACTAGCAGCAATTTTGAAGGATGGTTGTAGACTTGTTTCTGAACAAACTCCCGATATAAGCAACTTAATTCCTCTAAATTAATTGTCAGATGATAAATTAAAAATTACAGGACTTGGTTACATCTTGTATTTTCAGATGACCCTAAAGGTCCGAGCATTCTTATATTAATAGCTCCCTGGAAAGTGGATTGGTCTTCGTGGGCCAGTTGGATGGCCACCAATGTTTTCAGATCTAACCCCCTTAGAATTTTATCTTTGTAGTCATCTGAAGGCAATCGTCTATGCTTTAAAGATATGAGATATGCAGCATCTGAAACAATGGATAATAGAAACCTGTGCTACCATGTCTTCTGCGGTTGCGGTCAGTATGTCAAGAGGGGGAGAAGAGGGTTGCATTGACAATCCAACACAAGGGGCACAATGGTCACAACATGGTGAAGTACTTATAAAGGAACTTCAATTACCCCAATATGTAGTGGTGGGCAGAAACCTGCAGGCCCTTCAAAGGCAGCAGGTTTTTATCAGAAACAAAATTACCTGTCACAATTGGTTCTGGAGCCAACAAGTAGGGGGGGGGGGGGCACTATTGGAACTTCTTTTAACCAACAGACCTGGAAGAAGAACAAAATTGTAGATTTGGGAAAAACTGTGTAATTATGACTACAATATCATTGATTTTCTATTGTGCCTTACTAAGATGGTTGGAGGGGCAATAAACACTCTTTAGAAGTTTATGGTGGCCCTTAATAGCATAAACTGAGATGCATTGTGCATTGTTCGTCTGTAATGCAATGTGCAGCGATTCACTAAGATCGTGCTCCTGAAATCATGAATGTGTTGCTTCCTTGAGGGCACGCCCCCTAATTTCTGTCACATTGAATCTAGCGCAGCTGTGCCACAAAAAGGGGCGCGAGCGCCACAATCCCAGCGCACACATTATTTACATACCTGTGCAAGCCGTTTTAGCCTAGAAGAACGTGCACTGTCCAACAAAAGTGCACATTATTTAGACTGAAAGAAACATTGGCAAGGAAAGTAAAAAAATCCCAAATTATTCTGTATGTATAAGAATGAATGCGTTTCACATACCATGGCTTTAGATGAGAGGAGAGCAGAGAGAAGGTAGGAGAGCACAGCGACGTCTGGCTTTAGATGAGATTAAATCAACTTGTCATGGTACATCTAAATAAAATCAAGGTTCTTTATTAGTCATCCATTTAAATAGACTACACTGTGTAACCTACATGTTTCAGCTATAGCCTAAGCCTTATTCATGGTATAATAAGTGCGATCAGGGTTTGGTCAGTGAAAAACTGACATTCTTCATCTTTTCACTTTATCATGTATGCTCCTGCTAATGACTACATGCACTATTATTGTTGACTTTCTTTGATTTTTCCATTTCTTTCAGTGACCTTTTAGTAGATAAAGAAGGAAAAGTGAGATCAGCGCTACAACATGTTATGAAATGTGACCTGGAGAAAGAGAATATAACAGAACCAATAGATTTACCACCAGCGGATTGTATCATCACTGGACTCCTTGATTCTATTAGCAAAGACCAAGATGATTACATCCGATATCTCAAGAAGTTCTTAAAATTACTAAAACCTGGAGGACACCTAATATTATTTGGGGCCTTGGATGCAACATATTACACAATCGGTAAAGATAAGTTCCATGTTTTTACATATGATGAGGAGTTTGTCAGGAAAGCTCTAGTTGGAGAAGGTTTTGTTATTGATCGCTGGGAGGTTAAAAAGAGATCAAATGTCAGTGATCTCACTGACTATAAGCGGGTCATATTCATTGTAGCTCACAAGGGGAAATAGACATCTAAGTAAAAGTTACAATATATACTTGAATATAAGCCGACTCAAGTATATGCGGAGGTACCTGATTTCACCACAAATAACTTGGGAAAATATATTGATTCGAGTGTAAGCCTAGAATGGAAAATGCAGCAACTACTCTTAAATTAGGTAGTCACCTCTCAACAATGAAATTTCCAACAGTAATCACCGTTCACATGTTCACAGTAGCCTCTACTCAATAAAGAAATGCCCAATATGACCCTCTTTATTATTAAATGCCCAGCATGACCCCCTTTAGAATAAAATGCCCAGCATGACCCTCTTTATAGTGAAATGCCTTGCGTGGCCCCCTTTATAATAAAATGTCCAGCATGGTCCACTTTATAATAACATTTTTAGCATGCACCCTTTATGATAAAATGTCAAATATGGCCCCATTTAAAACAAAATGTCCAGAATTAATTAAAAATAATAAACATATATACACTGCTCAAAAAATAAAGGGGATACGCAAAAAACACATCCTAGATCTGAATGAATTAAATATTCTCAATGAATACTTTGTTCTGTAAAAAGTTGAATGTGCTGACAACAAAATCACAACAAAAATCATCAACGGAAATCAAATTTATTAACCAATGGAGGCCTGGAATTGTAGTCGCCCACAAAATTAAATGGGGAAAATACACTTCAGGCTCATCCAACTTTGATGTACTATCAGTAATACAAGAGAAAATGAGGCTCATTATTGAGTGTGACCTCCACGTGCCTGTATTGCCTCCATACAATGCCTTGGCATGCTCCTGATAAGGTTGCGGATGGTCTCCTGATGGATTTCCTTCCACACCTGGACTAAAGCATCCACCAACTCCTGGATAGTCTGTGGCACAACATGACGTTGGTGGATGGAGCAAGACATGATGTCACAGATGTGCTCAATCAGATTCAGGTCTGGGGAACAAGTGGGCCGGTCCATAGTTTAAATGTCTTCATCTTTCAGGAACTGCTGACAAACTCCAGCCACATGAGGTCTAGCATTGTCTTGCATTAGGAGGAACCCAGGGCCAACCGCACTAGCATGTGGTCTCACAATGTGTCTGAGGATCTCATCATGGTACTAATTGGCAGTCAGGCTACCTCCGGTAATCACATTGAGGACTGCGCAGCTCTCCACTGAAATGCCACCCACACTATTACTGACCCACTACCAAACTGGTCATGCTGAAGGATGTTGCAGGAAACAGATTGCTCTCCACAGTGTCTCCAGACTCTGTCACATCTGTCATATGTGCTCAGTGTGAACCTGCTTTCATCTGTGAATAGCACAGGGTGCCATTGTCGAATTTGCCAATCTTGGTCTTCTCCAGTAAATGCCAAGAAACCTGCCTGGTGTTGGGCTGTGCTGTGAGCACAACCCCCATCTGTGAATGTCGGACCCTCATACCATGCGCATGGAGTCAGTTTCTAACTGTTTGTGCAAACACATGCACATTTGTGGCCTGCTGGAGGTAATTTTGCAGATCTCTGGCAGTGCTCCTTCTTTTCCTCATTGCACAAAGGTGGAGGTAGCAGTCCTTCTGTTGGATTGTTGCCCTCCTACGGTTCTCTCCATGTCTTATGCTGTACTGGACTTTCTACCAGTAGTGCCTCCAGCCTGTGTATTACGCTGACAGACACAGTAAACCTTCTGGCCACAGCTTGCATTGATGTGCCATTCTGGATAAGCTGCACTACCTGAGCCCCTTGTGGGTTGCCGAGGCATTGTAGGGAGCTCGTGCAGGCACATAGAGGCCACACACAATACTGAGCCTCATTTTGTTTTACAGACATTACATCAAAGTTGGATTAGCCTGTAGTGTGTTTTTTCACTTTTTGTGTGTGACTCCAAATCCAGACCTCTGTTGGTTAATAAATTTGATTTCCACTGATTATTTTTGGTGATTTTGTTGTTAGCATATTCAACTTTGTACAGAACAAAGTATTCAATGAGAATGTTTCATTCATTCAGATCTAGGATGTGTAATTTGGGTGTTTTATTTTTTTGAGCAGTGTATTTACCCTATGGTGCTTCCTGCAGATCCTTCTCCTCACAGCTCTTTCTGGCATCCTCCTGCCTCTGCAGGTAGAGGCAAGTCTTTGTGCTCTTTCTGCGCATAAACTATGACATCAGCAAGTGGTGACACCACCACATCATGATGTATGGACGGGCAGATTGCCTAGAAATGCCTCAGCCCACAATGCCAGGGGGTGCAGGGAGTGCTGTAGGGTAAGTATATAAGTTTATATACTCATATATAAGCTGAGGGGGGGGGGGGGGTTCCAGCACAGAAATTGTGCAGAAAAACTGGTCTTAGAAATGAGTATATACGGTATACAGTTTTTAAATTTTATTAATCTTTCCAATGAATGAATACCGTGCATTTGAAAGATTAATTAATGCATATCCTTAATTGAAAGCTCTAATGTATGCTAGTTATTGGTATATATTCGCATATGTCACACACAGACTTTTAAGTAACTTTAAGAATATAGTATGCTTTATTTTACAATTCAAAAGTGAAATTTCCTGCTTCCATCAAAGTCAAGATACTTTTATATTTTTACTCACCACTCTTGTTTAAAAAGAGTCAATCAAAAGTATATTTATCTGCTTAAAGAGGACCTGTCACCGCGGAAAACCCACAGAGAAAATGTGCCCCCCATAATCCTCCCCCCAGCCCCTTTCTCCCTAGCCATTTTTTTTAAAATTTATGTGCAGTAAATGGATTTAAAACGATCCGACCTCTTACCAAATAAGAAGTCGGATCGTGTATCCGGCGCGCTGGCAGTCGGCGTTATTCATTAGGAGGCGTGCCGACAAACCCCCAGCACGCCCCCGCCAGCGGACACATTGTAGAAGAACCCGGCGGCATTGCATCCGTAATCAATAACGCCAACTGCCAGCGCGCCGGATACATGATCCGACCTCTTATTTGGTAAGAGGTCGGATCGTTTTAAATCCATTTACTGCACATAAATTTATGTGACAGGTCCTCTTTAAGCAATATTCACTTTAGTCCATTGTATAGTTTAGCCACATACAGTAGTTTTTGACTAACTTCTTTCCAGTATAACGAACCAAATTTAGTTTCAGACTTTAAATCTTTCTTATACGTGTCCTGTTATAAATCAACACTTATGGGGATCAATTGCTCCTCATATAATGTAATGGAACAGACACCAGGTAGAAATGATTAGCAAGACAACCCCTATAAAGGAACGGTTCTGTAGTTGGTTACCACATGCCATTTCTTTGTTCTCATGCTTTTATGCTGTTTGTTTTGGTCACTTTTGCATTTTGTCATTGACCCCAGCATATATAGAGCCCCAGTTACAGAGGAAAATGACCCCCTGTGGGGGCAGATTAGACCAAGCAGCTCTGCTTAGCCCTTGCAGACCTGGCGGTCATACGGCCACCAGGTCTACAGAGCCAGAAGCAGTGCTGCCTCTGCTATTCCCTTCATAATGCTACTTTATGCCGCATAAAAGGCCTCTACCTTCTCCCCATCAAAGCATCCGGAGAACTGGTTCCAAGAAACTGCAGGATTGATGAAAGATTATATTTTTTAAAAAAATAATCTTTCATCAGCTGCTTGCTTCTTTGGTTAGGATTGAGAGATAGAAAGAGAGAGGAAGATATGGGAAAGATAGATGATAGATAGGAGCTTCTCCTCCACAGAGCTGCTGTATGGCACATCCCTGATGACCTCAGCCTTAGAGCAGATTGTGTTTGGTGGAGAGCAGCAGCGAGAACACAGACCCCTGCTGTCTGCTGCTCAACCACCAATCAGGGAGAGCTCTGCACAGGGGCCAGGGCTCTTCTCCCCTGCCGGCCCCATGTGAGTGAATTGGCTCTATCCCTGCCCTCGTCACCGTCTCTCTGGTCCATGCCCCTGTTTGTTTACAGGGGCACTAAAGGTTTGCTGTGAATGGCTTCTGGTCGTTTCATGTGGCCGGTCACACACACTCATTCCTATATTTCATTGCCTGATACAGCACTGGAAATGGTGTCGGGTGGGCTATTTAATAGGGTCTTGGACAACTCCTTTAATAATATAATGTCCTGCAGGAGTCTCCGTTAATAATATTATGTCCAGCAGCAGCCCCCTTTATTTATGTACTGTCCAGCAGCAGCAATAAAGAATATTTTAAAAAGCAAACTCAGTACTCCTCTCCCGTGTTCAGGCACTTCCTCAAGATTCTTTTATTCCTTGGCTTAAAGTGCAGCAGCGCAGGATTCATGTCCTTGTGTTCTGCCTGCTCACTCTGTATGATGTGATGGTGGCACAGTTTGTTGACATCATAGAGAGTGCACAGACTTTTGCTAATGCAGAGCTCCCATAAGCAAAAGTATGCATGTCTTAAAAATTATTTTCCCTGCCATAAATTATTTCCCCCTGCCAGTTGGCAGGTTGCAGGCCCCTCCACCTCTTTATTGCCATCCCCATCAGAGCTCCTCCATCTGTCTCTTGCACTGATATTTTCATTTTGTCTCAGATGACAGATGTGGCCCTGGTCCAGTACACCAAACAATGCGGTGAGGGCCAAAGGAAGGCAACAAGCCTAAGCAGGACCACTTTGTACTTTTTACTGTCAGAAGCAGACTATATGTGGGTGCTATGAGGGCCTTATATCCATAAGTCAGTGTTGTATTTACAGTCAAACACTTTGCAGGGTAATTGGAATTTCCAAAGAACACCAAGATTGGCAGATTCAACAATGGCTCACTGTGCTATTCTTTCACAATGAGCACATGTGACAAACGTGAAAAAGTCTGAAGACACTGTGGACAATGTTCTGCCACTCAAAACATTCCCCCAGCATGACCAGTTTGGCATTGGGTCAGTAATGATGTGGGGAGGAATTTCTTTGGATGGACTCACAACCCTGTAGCTAGATGAATCTTTACATATCCATTAGGTACCAAGTTGGGATTAGAGCAATTATGAGACCAAAGGCAAGTGCATTTGGGCCTGGTTGCTTCTGATGCATGACAATGTGGGACCTCATGTGGTTGTAGTGTGTCAGCAGCGCCTGCTTGATGAAGGCATTTCTACTATGGGCTGCCCTGTAGGGCATACATCACTTGTTGGGTGAGGTAATATTGAAATACTAAATAGTCTAAGACTGGAAGAGGTAGTTAATAATGCAAATACTTTTAAGACTGGTAATAAGAGGTAAGACTGACACTTAAGTCTAACACTGGTAGTGTAAGTTAACATTAATGCAAATAGGTCCAAGACCAGTGGTGGTAGTTAACAATGATGTGAATAGGTCTACGAATAGTAGTTGTGCATTAATACTGACACAAATAATTTACACTTCAAATTTTAGAAGTATTTGTGTCATTGTTAATTTACAGTTCAAATTTTAGAAGTAACACTGACACAATTACTTCTACAACTAATAGTGTGAGCTAACACCGGCACAAATAGGTCCAAAACTGTTAGTATAGGAGAACACGGACGCAAATATTTTTAAAACTGGTAGTGTGAGGTAACACTAATTTAAGTAGATCCATCACTGGAAGTGTAAGTTAACACTGACTCAAATAGGTCCCGGACTGGTAACTTACTGATAACACTGTCACAAATACTTTTAAAACTAGTAGGATGAAGAAACACTTCTGCAGGTCCAACACTGGTAGTATAGGAGAACACTGATGTAAATAGGTCTAAGACTGGTAGTGTAAGTTAACGTTGATGCAAATACTTAAAAGACTGGTAGTGTGAGGTGACACTGACACAAATAGGTCCAAAGCTAACCCTGTTAACACTGTGTTAAAACTGATGCAAATACAGGTCTAGCCTTGCACTACAGCAGCTTATCAGCAGCTTAATGCAGTTCTTCATAGTACCCTACAAAGAGCAATTATTTAAGATTTGCATCACAGCTGCTTTCTCTCACCTCCTAAGTGCCCTGAAAATGGCAATAGTTAGAGAAATCCCTGCCTGTCTGACGACCCTATGAAGACAGCAACCTCTCCCTAGCTCTGTCTACTGTCTGTAATGGTGTCTGGACATGCTCTTATACTGCAGTGTCACATTTCCTGGACATGGCTGCGGTTGTTAAGAGGCTGCAAACATCTTGAATGGCTGCTCAGCAGTCAATCAACCAGTGTGCTCCAATATACCCGAACGCCAACGGTATCATACAGTCATGGGTGCTAAATGTGCCAAGAGAGCAAATATAAAATTAACCTCCGCCTCTAAGTTCTCCTGTTATCGCTACAGATGATAGAATAAAATAAGCATACCTCACTGCAGTGTCTTTTTCCAATGGGGGAGTCCCGGTACTCACAAGTTTGAAGGTTGTCCTATCAGGTCAGTGGCTCGAGACCCGCACAAAAACAGAGAGGTATGTACGTCTTTCCTTGGTATTTTCAATTCAACGCAAGCTGTCTTCCCAGCGTCTCCAAGGTAAGCGGTAGTTCCTGTGCTGCTGCAAATTCCTTCCACCGGGGAACTCGATCTCTTTCACAGTCGTTTCATCTGCCCAGTCCTCCCTCCTGTTCGTTACTCAAATGAGAAAAGAACACACGATGGTGCAGCAAGTTCACAGTTGTTAAAAAGATTTTTTAATAAAAAATACTCACAAACGTTGAAATATAAAAAGGCCTTAAGTACAAATACACGCTCGGTAATGCATGCCCGACTCCGAGTTTCGCCTAAGATGGCTTCTTCCGGGGCTTACCGGCATTTTACAATGCGTGTCTTTTATACATAAATTATACATCAGTATACACAAATAAATTTATAAAGTACATATTCAAATGTTCCTCATTTTTTCGTCCGTAGAAAGACAAAATGTAAGGGGTGAAATGTATCAATACTATCGAACTTTAATTCCCCGTGGTTCAAAGAACACGCCGGTAAGCCCCGGAAGAAGCCATCTTAGGCATTACCGAGCGTGTATTTGTACTTAAGGCCTTTTTATATTTCAACGTTTGTGAGTATTTTTTATTAAAAATCTTTTTAACAACTGTGAACTTGCTGCACCATCGTGTGTCCTTTTCTCATTTGAGTAACAAACAGGAGGGAGGACACAGCAGGTGGAACGACTGTGAAAGAGACGGAGTTCCCCGGTGGGAGGAATTTGCAGCAGCACAGGAACTACCGCTTACCTTGGAGACGCTGGGAAGACAGCTCGCGTTGAATTGAAAATACCAAGGAAAGACGTACATACCTCTCTGTTTTTGTGCGGGTCTCGAGCCACTGACCTGATAGGACAACCTTCACTTGTGAGTACCGGGACTCCCCCATTGGAAAAAGACACTGCAGTGAGGTATGCTTATTTTATTCTATCATCTGTAGCGATAACAGGAGAACGTAGAGGCGGAGGTTAATTTTATATTTGCTCTATTGGAAACTAAGGGGTCAGCTTTGGATCTTTTCTGACTTTTTCCTCCTTGCGCCGTTCTTTTCCTGTCAACTATTACTTGCAGGTAGAGGGTATCATATTGTTTATTTTAAATGTGCCAAGAACCTGAATTTGGAGGTTGGGACCAGCTCAACACTTTATAGATTTTTTTCAATACAGAATCAAACCACATTTTTGCATAATTCAGTATAAATATGTAGATAATAGTGTTTCTCTTCCCACCCTGGATAACCAGCATTTGTGGGTCATGTATGCATGTGGCTGAACTATTATATGGACAAAAGTGAATAGTGCTTGAGGAAAAAGTACTGCCTGCTTCTTTTTTTAACAAAAGGCTGGTGAATGACCTTGAGTTTATACAACAAGTTTTAAAATCTGGTTAACTAACAAAAGCACAATCAATTTATGTTGTGTTGTCTTAACACTCCCAGTTCCGACCCGTCCTACAGCTAAGTATATTATGGTATGGTGCATGGATGCTGGTGACACAGAAGATGTGCATGTGCCAATGCCACCAGGGCTGACTGTAGGCTGCAGCCTCGGGTTTTATCATTGAATCTATGGCTAAACAAGCTCTAAACTTAATTAGCTCTAGAATTAATGTACTTCACATTATATTTAGTATAGAATCAGAGATAATTAAAAAAAAAAATGGGTGAACGGGTCAACTTATCTTACGCACTGCTGAATTCTGAAATAAAAAAATGCAGACTTGTACTTTGATGCACACTAGTCTTCAGTATGATTCCAGAATATGATTATTACTAGGAAGTTCTTGTTAAATAATAATGTAATTAATTGTTTTTGCCTCTTTGTTCTGTTAATCCTTCTTGAATTGATTTTGTGCCAGGACATTATAGGGTATAATAAAATAACGCTTTTGGTTATGTGCATTTTATTAACATTGTAATAAAGATAAACTCATAATATTAAAGTGTGTGAATTCCTTGGGGAGATCAGTATTACCTCCTTGCTTCTTAGCTGCAGCTTACTTTAACTGCAGCAATTGCCACTTCCAACATTGCTGTTCTACCCTTGTTTTTATATCCAGTTAAAAGCTTCAGAGGGTCAGGGGTCCTGCTTCATCCAATAAGTAGCATTATATGAATATTAGAGATGGGCACATTTTTCAAAAATTCTATTAGTTGAATTCGCAGAATTTTCCGACAAAATTCAATTCAACCTGAATCGAATCATAGCCAATCATGTTAAAAAACAGGTATTTCCTGGCTGCAGAGGGTGTTGTAGAACGTTGTGCCATGCTCAAATATGCATAGGGAGTGTGGTTTGGTCTTCAAACAATGCTGTGTTTTAGTATGACACACACATGACAGTCGCCACTCTTAGAATCACTTTACTCTTCAATTCCATGGGCACTTACAGGGGCCAACTTCACCAAATAAGTGAAGCGGGAACGCAGCCTGACATGGTAACGTCTGTGCCAGCTTGAAAGGATTGAGCTTAGGGTGAAGATCCCACTATAACATCAAAGAGTGCACTCTTTTTAAACTGACATCAGATGATTCCATAGATTACGATAGAACCTGTTCTGTTAAACGCGGATACATGTAGAAACCCCCCAAAAGGATGGAGAGGGTGTCGGCACTAATTTTGCATTGATGTCACTGATGATTTTGCTGTTGTTTTCATCCGTCAGTGTCCGCTTTCAATCGATCAATAATCCATCAGTATTGCTAAAGCCAAAAACAAACAGGAGTTGATCCAAAACCGATATGACCAGTAAATGGGATATTTGCACGTCCTTTGTGTTCTGTATCCACTCCTGCTTTAGGTTATCAATCCTGAAGCTTTTCATTCCTTCTGATGAAATGAAGGGGAAAACCAAACATAGCAACGTCATAGAATGGTGGAGGGTGAAAACAGCATGATGGAATTCACAGGGTGTTCCAGGGAGATAGTGGTCAGTTGGCAGCAGCATGAGTAGCCCGCAGAGTGGAACAATGACAAATTCTGGAGCTGGCAGCAACATGGGGTGGCGCAACGACAGATTGTGGAGGTGGCGGCAGCAGCATGATGTCTGAGAGTGGCACAATGACAAATTCTGGTGGTGGCAGCAACATGATAGACCACAATGTGGCACAATGACAGAGTATGGAGGTGGCGGCAGCAGCAGCAGCAGGAGATCAGTGAGTGGCACAATGACAATTTCAGGAGGTGGTGGCAACATGGTAGACCCCAGAGTGGCACAATGACAAAGTGTGGAGGTGGCTGAGGGAAATGAACAGGACAGAGGCTAGTTGAAGACAGGTGAGGGTGGCTGACTTGCTCCTGGGTCATGCCAACTAAGGGTTGTTTCTGACGAACACATGTATTCTTGGCTGGGGTGGTCAGATGTCATTTGGGAGGAAGTGGATGACCTAGTCAACCAATCGAGAACCTTTGGGTTGTTCATCAACACACTGCCGCTAGATGACACCGGCAATTCTGGCCTCACAAAGTCACCTCTGCTGCCATGCCCCCTTACTGTGCTGCGATTTGTGCCTGCCCCACCTGCCACCTCTCTGTCTGACATATTGGTTAATAAACTATGTCGATTTGACACAGATTTCCTTATATCAACTTTAGCAACAAAAAAATTTTTAATTTGGGGTATACAGATCCCCCAAAATGGACACCCTGGACTTTGAGCAAAAATCACTTCATCAGCTACTGAGTCCAAGCAGCTAGATGCTAGAGACAGCACATGCAGTGTGAAATGATGGGATTGCAAATGGCCATCTGTTTTTATAGAGATGTGACATCACATAAGCTAGCTGGTCAGTGATTGGCTTACATGTCTGCTCATGTGATCTTGGGTGTTCCTTTCATCTTTCCAGAGTTCACTGCCCCATGTAACACGTTGTGCTCATGGCCATTTTTCTAATAAAGGGGAGAAAAATTGTTCCCACTATTCACGTTAAACTTTGGATTCCTGCCAAACCAAAGTTTTCCTGATGTTCTAAACGAATTCCACTTTTTAGAATCGATTCACCCCTTCTCTAATGACTATCCATCACCACTTCCATTTTTCATGGGTGTTGTGCCTTGGCTGCTGTAGGGTAAATGTTATCTTTTTTCCCACCACAGCCCAAACTGGGCGTATTCCATGAACCTGTTTAATCTGAATTTATGAGGCAAAAATTCTAGTGTCTCAGATACTGGAAGTTAAAATAGACAACTTAGACACTGTCAGGTGACATCACTAGCAGTGTGAAGGATACCAGGTGCGAATAAATGAAGGGGCATGAATAAATTATGAGTCCACAGAGCCAGGAGGCGCTCAGGTGTTGTAAGCCTGAGCACCTCTGGCTCATTAGCATACAGAATATAACTTTTTATCTTTACGTTAAAGATGCCCTGGGCAGTAATAAAAAGAACCTACCGTATTTTCCGGACTATAAGGCGCACTTAAAAGCCTTGAAAAGCCCTATCTATGGCACAGGGCAGCGGACCATACTTACATAGGTCCCCGCTACCGGAGACCGGAGACAGCAGATCTCCAGCGGGAACTGCAGACCACGCGGCACGAACAACTTCTGCCGCGTGGTCTGCAGTTCCCGCTGGAGATCTGCTGTCTCCGGTAGCGGGGACCTATGTAAGTATGGTCCGCTGCCCTCCTCCACCTCCCCCTCACCTTCCCCACTCACCTTCCCTGCGTCGCCGCGTCTCTTCTCGGCGTCGCGTCCCGTCGGGTCTCCGCTCCGCCCCCGGACCTCCGCCACGCCCCCGACCCTGCGCCTTATAGTCCGATGCGCCTTATATATGGAATTATAGTCACCCGAATGCAGAGTGTCAGACAGTCACCCGAATGCAGAGTGTGAGACAGTCACCCGAATGCAGTGTGTCAGAGAGTCACCCGAATGCAGAGTGTCAGAGAGTCACCCGAATGCAGAGTGTCAGAGAGTCAACCGAATGCAGAGTGTCAGAGAGTCACTCGAATGCATAGTGTCAGAGAGTCACTCGAATGCAGAGTGTCAGAGAGTCACTCGAATGCAGAGTGTCAGAGAGTCACTCGAATGCAGAGTGTCAGAGAGTCACCCGAATGCAGAGTGTCACAGAGTCACTCGAATGCAGAGTGTCACAGAGTCACCCGAATGCAGAGTGTCACAGAGTCACCCGAATGCAGAGTGTCACAGAGTCACCCGAATGCAGAGTGTCAGAGAGAGGGACAGAGCCGGTCAAAAAAGTTTATAAAAATGGGACAGTCAGTTACAGAGAGGGCCGGAGCCAGAGATAGATACATTTAAAATATTTTTGTTAACCCAGTGTATTTTGTTATAGCTAAGAGCAGTTATTTACTATCCCAGGCAACGCCGGGAGCAACAGCTAATGATTTACAATGTCACTAATACAGGCGGTCCCCTACTTAGGTACACCTGACTTACAGACAACCACTAGTTACAAACGGACATCTTGAAGTTGGGAATTTACTGTACTTTGTCACAGATAAAAAAAAAAATTCACTGAGGTTACAATTATAAAATATACAGTTCCGACTTACATAAAAATTCAAGTTAAGAACAAACCTAAAGAACTCGGGAATTGCCTGTAGTTAGTTTTGTATTTTATAAAAAAAATTTACCTGATCAAGGAATTCTTTCATGTTGCATTCTTTCATTTTTAAGTACACAATTCTTTCTGGGTAGGTTGAGTTAAGAAATTCAAACGATTCTCTGTAGTTGTCTCTTGTAATATTTAGTTCACTTAAGTCAAATTCATTCATCAATGAAATAATATTCCTGAAACAATTAACTAGTTAGTGTTCAAGTATTATGTATGCTCAAGAGTGTGTGTGTGTATAAACACCCATTCTTACCTGTCCAAACATTGCCAGTAGCCAGTTTTTGCTTTGAATCCTAATATACAGAATATTGGAATGGAAGCAAAAAGTGATGATAAACTATTGATGATGGCTATAGTCACAGCATCCTTTTCACAATCATTTCTAAAGAACATAGGAAAAAAATTAATGTTTCATTTAATTTTCAGATCTTAATCAGAATCTAGCAATAAAAACATTTGACTTTCTTTTGCTGCAAAATAGAATAATGCATTAAAAAACATAGCTACTTACTAATTCCAAAACATATGCGTTATTATTAGAGATGAGCGAACACACTCGTCCGAGCTTGATGCTCATTCGAACATTAGCGTACTAGTAACTGCTCGTTGCTCGGACGAATACTTCGCCAGCTCGAGAAAATGGCATCTCCCGTCGTTTTGATTTTTGGTGGCCAGAAACAGAGCCAATCACAAGCCAGGAGACTCTGCACTCCACCCACTTACCCTTACACGTCAATAGCAGTGGTTGGCTGGCCTGATCAGGTGACCCTGGAATAGACTAGCCCCTGCCCGCGCTGCTCGGATCATTCTCTGTCTGGATGCCGTTAGGGAGAGAGTTGCTGCTGCTGCAGGGATAGCGTTATATTTTATTTATTTTTTTTGTTTGCTTCTGGCTGGGCTTGCTGGCACTAGTAGTGCAGCTAGTACCATATTGTGACGAATTTGCAGGGAGTCTTGCGAACGTTCTGTATAGCTCTTAGTGACACACATATCCATCTCAAACACCTAAGTGGGACAATTTATTAGGGGTTTGATTGAATGGTGCGATTAAGCAGCCTCAGAGGCATCCATGCATGCTGCCCCTTGACTTTAATGGGGCTCGTTATTCGAGACGAGCACTCGAACATTGGGAAAAGTTCGTCTCGAATAACGAGTACCCGTGCATTTTAGTGCTCGCTCATCTCTAATCATTACACATTGGGAAAACCATCAACATGTTCAGTTATTTATGAATCCCCCCAAAAGAAATTTGTGTGACAATTGTAGTTGTCGTTGTAATGTAGTTGTAGTTGTAATGTCTCTTTCTAGACATTTAAGGTTACTATTGGGACCACCATGTTATCCTTTAGTTGCTGAACCCTCCAGAACCAATCTTGTAATGCTTATCTCTAACAGCACCCCCCCTTCCCCCCCACTGTCAGCTTCATAAATTGTATATTGATGTTTACAGGAATTCAGAAACATTCAGAGATACCACATAATTCCCATGATCTATTAATTTTTTACGGAATTTAAAACTGAAATATTTTTGCCCTGTACTTGCAAGATGTAGGCTAAAGAAGAGGTGTTTTTGTTTTAAGTCAAAACAGAAAGTTGTTAATGTCAGAATTAGTTTACATTTGAACACTTTGTTAAGAACTTCCATATAACAGATAATCTGCATTGTAAATGTGTGGTAATATAATTCAAGTCAGCTTTACAGGCAAGCTTCTTTATACACACCATCTGCCATGTGTTTTATCTCTTTAGTTAGAATATAATATGGGGTCTGTAAGACATAGATTCAGGGCAGCCAAAATGGGATACAGCTTGTTTCTTTGAAAATGTATGTTTAGGGTTAGTATGAATAAGGGAGTAGATATGATGATTTATAAGAGGAATTTCACATTAAATAACAAGAAAGTGAAGCTGCATGCAGTGAAGTTTGAGTCCAATTCACTTATCATATGATATTATCGTTAGGGTGGTTTTGGATATTATATTTAGTTTTAGTGTGATTGATGTTTGCTAACCCTCATTATTCTAGGAACTAACCAGCTTTCTTGCTTTAATTAGTATGGTCCTCACAGTAAGGAGCTGCCCTTTGAAGCAATTAGAGATCTTTCTACCTTTAGATTCAGTATATATTGCTGGGACTGACATTTGCTGAAAAATGAAACCTAAGGCCTATGATTTCACTCTGGCCTGTTTTATCTGGTTTATGTTAATTATTCCTCTTTGCTGCTGGTTTACAGGGCATTTTACCTGACTGCTGGAGAAAAGTTATAGTATACAAGAATTAACGGCACCAATAATATATTTATTATATTTTAATTTTTACAAAAATCTATGAAACATGTCTATTTTGAGAAACATTTACAATTATATCATCCAAGTCCTAGAGTGTGTTTAAGTATGTGCACTCCTAAATCATTCAAAGAGAAGGATTGACTCTTAAATAAGAAGGTTTGATCCAAATGGTCCACCATTGCCGGAGAAAAGGGGGCATAGAAGGGTTCTGACATTGTATAGCTTTAAAATTGTTAGGTTGGCCAAAGTGCTCAAAATTTGCCAAAAAGATTGGAATTAGTTCTGGGGACTCTACACATAAAAAAGAGGTCATCAGCATGACCGCCAGCCTGTGCTGCTGGGTTTCCACAAAGCATTATAGCTAGATGTTACACAATGAGCATGTATAGCAATGGAGAAGGCTGTCAGCCCTACCTGGTGCTATTGCCAATCACCAGTGGAAATGAAAGGAGACCATTAACTCACACCCTTGAGTCCATATGATCTTCACAAACCAGTCTTACTAAGGGCTCATTAACATGTCCGTTATGGGGGCAGGGATCTGGTCGCATGATTTGTGTGACCAGATCACGGCCCCTATAGACTTCTATGACTACCGGTAATGGTGTGACTGAGTTGGGCGCATGCTGCAAAATATACAATACTTCAGCCGATTTGCAGCATGGCCACTTGTTTTGCCTATGGAGGGAGAAGGGATGAAGAGTGCTCACTCCTCCCACCTCCTCTTCTCTGCTCTGTGCTCACCCATTTTTCCGGGCGAACACATGGCAGTCTAAATGAGCCCTAACACAGGTGCAATGCGCATAGCAATGACTGTGATGTAGAGATACAATGAAAGGTAGGACAAACATTAGGGTTCTTACCCATAAGTAGTAGAGTTATTGGGGCATAAATGGGCTTGAGGGCCAGATGTCAAAGAGGTACATTTATTTTGCGCTAAGTACTGTGCCTGATTTTGGGGTGTTCTCATATTATCCCAATATATACTCAAAGGTAGGGTATAAAATTAGTGGGAAAATGTTTTTATTTATTTACTTTAACAAAAAAAGCTGAATTATTGTGGTCCAAGAGATATATCTGCAGTTAGTTGAATGTAGCCATGCTGCAATACCAGAAAGAATCTATTAACCAAAGTGATACTGTTCCTGAAAAACCCCCCACAGAATTTATATCTTCTTCATTCATTGTGAATAATTTGACTGATGCTAAAATCAGTCATGTGCAAAGTGCCCCTTTACAGATTAGGTTGGTTCTACTTATAAAGGATTAGAATTCACTTTTAGCTTCCTCACAGTAGGAAACATATACATCTTTCCTGAAGGTGTGTATAATGTAAAAACATTATGGAGGATCTGAAGGTCACAGTAACTTCAACTTTTCACAGATGAAAGGAGAACTCATCTGTCGGTAATCACTCAGGCCTGTGTTTCTTTTAGAAGTTTGTAGTCTGACAGCGAGAAACATTAATGAGTTTGATGGAACATCAGGATTCTTCATGGAGGATTAGTCTATCAGACACTGGACACCTTTGTGGAGAAGTGTCACAGTGCTTACATTCTAAACAATTACAACACGGATATTAGATGAACAGACAAAACTACAAATCTGTATAACTTGTGCTTGGGACAGGTACTTATATTACATTTTAGTTCGGGTTATATTCCCTGAATTTCTGTTGAATTACTTCCCAAGTCATGGTTAGTCATGCGTGATTACAAAAAACTAGATACTGAAAAGTCTTATAAATCCTCTACATTCAGGAAGCTGGTGTTCTCCACTACATGAAAAAGTTTTTGTATATAGGGAAGATTAATCCTTCATTAACATCTCGCTATATGGATATGTTTGATATATACAAAAGGAAAGCTCCTGGACTTTATGCTGAACATATCTATAAACATACTGGGGTCAATTACTATGGCCTTTCTAATGGAAAACTATCATTGTTTCTTTTTCTCCTTTCTGTGCCACTTGCACGTTAAATTTTGAAGTTTTAGTGCCAAAATATTGGTGTTTTCTGACACACTCGCAACAAAAATGGTGGTGGGCGGCACTCAGGAAAACCACTTCAGAGTAGGTGCAAAACGTATTGTTTTATTAGGCTTTAGTCGTGCATCGGTACATGGATAAAAAGAACACGTAAGATCGACGCGTTTCGACGTATAAAACGTCTTAGTCATGATCTCCACAATGAATTTGTACAAAATGACAGCTTAAATAAAAACACTTACCCAATCACCGGCCGGAGAGGAGGGGGAAAAACCAGAAGCATCGGCATCGGGGGAGAATCACACCTGTGTGGCTGCAATCCGTCCATTGATAGCATGTTTCCCCGAGATGACGTCACTTCCGGTAGATGGAATAAGAAATGATCACGTGAAACAAGTCATGTGATCCGGCTCTCCTGCCGGCCCGGAACTGGGATGAAAAGTACATTATAAAAATGAGTTAAAGTAAATAATACATAAAAACACATACATTCGTATGTACATTGCATATTCATGGTTATCACGGAACCTCTTTAACAGTTATGGAAACTTTGGATACGCATGTGTTTAGGTAATAAACATAATGACATTATGTTCAACCAATGTTAAAACATTTTTTAATTCTAGTCTCTTATGGCATACTATACATTATCTTTATTGATTACAAAAAATTGTCTTATTCAGCAGAGTATAACCTAGAAAAGTAGACATATGTGAAAAATTCCTAAACAGAAAGGACTAAACACCTAAGTTAGGGCATATCGAGAAAAATATATTTATATATATACGTGTCACAACACCTATATAATAAAACCGATAGGGTAAGAAACAACGCATGGTACAGATTAATAATGTTATTATTATTCTCCTGTTCACCTGTGCACCCACTGTCAAAGGGTGACACATGTATAGATGAACTGAGTGAATGTAATACCTAAGAACCAGGTGATACAAAGAGTCAACTCCTAAAGCTGTGTCACCTATATGGGACTAGTAAGTAAGGATTAGATCTGGTCTCCTGTTAAGACCCTCTGGATGCCGAGTACCGAGTACAAACATCCAGAAGGTCTCTCTGTTGAGTAGTTTGCGTTTAAGATCCCCTCCTCTCTGCTTCAGAAAGACCCTTTCTATGCCGCACCATACAAAGCCGGACACATCTTTATTATGTGTATCCCTAAAGTGCCTTGATAAGGTTGACACATTTACCGTATTATTTCCAACATCGGACAGGTGTCGTCGTATACGGGTCTTTAGAGGACCTACGTAGTGGTGTGACCTACGTACTGTTTTTGACAAATGGAGCATCCTGCTAGATATATTATGTTGTTAGAATTACAATTGATATAACTGCGTATGTCATACTGTTTCTGTGTAGAATACGAAGTGAATGTTTTTTGTACTATAATGTATGTACAGGCTTTACACCTACTGTGTCCACATTTGTAACACCCAGGAAATTTTAACCAACTAGGGGTCTGAGTGTTCTTCGCCGAGCTATCAAATAAGCTGGGAGATAGCAATGAACCCAGGGTTTTGGCCTTCTTGGCCACACATCGAACCCCTGATGAAATAATTTGAGACATTTCCTCATCTTGTAAAAGTATTGGTAGGTACCTATTTACTATCCGTTTAATTTGAAAGAACTGTTTACTATAACACGTGGAGAACACTAGTGATTTGTGTTCAATGTTGGAACCCTGAACCTTTCTTGCTCTGGACTGGCTATTGTTAAGGAGATTTAGTTGCATGGTTTTAGAAATCCTATTATCCGCAGTCTCTAGATTGGATTTTTTGTATTTCCTCATAGTGAGTCTTTTCTTTAAAGATTCCTTCTCTTTTTGAAATGTATTATCCTCGGAACAGTTCCTACGTAGTCGTACCATTTCCCCATACGGGATATTTTGAATTACATGATGGGGATGGCAGGACGATGCCAACAATATGGAGTTGCCCGCTGTGCTTTTTCTGTAAGGCCTGACTATCACATTCTCCCCATCTCCCCTCAAAATGACGTCCAAAAAAATGACTGATGGACCCCCAAATATGTGGGTGAATTGTAAGTTCATGTCGTTTTGATTGAGGTAAGTAGCAACAAACTGTTGAAATAAGACCTCTCCCCCACCCCAGATCTACACCAGGTCATCGATATTGCACAAATAAACAAAATTGCACAAATTGCACAAATAAACAAAAGGTTATTGTATATATATATAGTATCAGAAAGTTGTCGTGTATTTCTGCCAAGTATGAGCTGGTGTCCATGACGACGACAGCACCACCTTTGTCCGCAGGTTTGATGGTGATGTCGCCGTCATGGACCAGCCCATCCAGAGCTTCTATCTCACTGGTAGTCAAATTAGGTTTAGACAAACCACAGTTCACACTCTTCAAACGTAGCTGAGCAATATCATTTTTAACTGCAATTATGAAAGATTCAATGTGTGGTACATTCACATCTGGAGTAAAATGACTGGTGTTATGTAAACCAAACTCACTGAGTGTTAAGGCAGTATTAGGTCTATTACGCATTAAGGCATAAAGTAGACATTCGGTGAATGTTAATTATTACGTTTTTTGGTGTTATGACTCATGTGTGGAAAAAGTGGAACATTTTGAATTTAGAAAATTAAGATTTGAAAAAAGGGGCTGTGTCAGGAAGGTGAAAAGTGGCTTCGGTGTTAAGGGGTTGAAGCATTCCTTTGCAGCCTTGGCTGTACAGGAGTGTCCTGTATTTATCTCCACACATCTTCCCTGCATAGAAGATGATGCTGCCATCACCATGCTTTACTGTAGGGTAAGTGTGTTCAGGCTAATGTGCAATGATGGCTTTCCTTTATGCATAACTTGATTGGAATATAAAAGTGAAAGTAGACTGATCTCCACATATTCTTAATAAAAAATTTTTTAACAATGCAAGCCATTGACATAACTTGAATCAGTATAATGTATATGACCATATACATTTAAAAATCTTTTTTAATATATCTGAAATGGTTAACAATTATGAAATGGGTTCTGTATTTTACAGCAAATTAGCAACAAAATTGTTGTTCTGCATCTTCTTATCTGAGGTTAGGAGTGCTACAACCTTGCTGTCATTGCCATCGCCGCTGCCCAGCTGGGGTGCTTGTGATAATCATGGTGCTGCTCAAAAATAGATAAAAATGACTGTTCATTGAATATATGAAAGTAAAAAATGCCACTATGGAACATCAGATGACTTGATGGAACAAATACACTAATTTTACTCTTACAATGCAGACAGATCAGTCGCTTTATTACACCCACGCCAGCGCCATTTAATCACTGCCCACTCTCTGATTGATGGTACGAGTCATGCCGAGAGCAGACAAAGAAGAGATTAGCAAATGACCAGAATTTCGCTTCTCTGCAAGCATACTTTAATTAATCTTTTCCATACTGAAACATGATCGAATTAAATGGTTGTAAACCAATGTAAAATTTTTCATATCTAAAAATGCTAGCAATGTCATATTGTATATACATACACAACCATTGAAAAATGCGGACAATGTAATGACTCTATACATTTTGAAGTGATTACTGTCTGGCTTCCTTGTTGACTAACAACTAGAGATGAACGAACACACTCGTCCGAGCTTGATGCTCGTTCGAGCATTAGCGTACTCGTAACTGCTCGTTGCTCGGACGAATACTTCGCCAGCTCGAGAAAATGGCATCTCCCGCCGTTTTGATTTTTGGCGGCCAGTAACAGAGCCAATCACAAGCCAGGAGACTCTGCACTTCACCCAGCATGACGTGGTACCCTTACACGTCGATAGCAGTGGTTGGCTGGCCTGATCAGGTGACCCTGGAATAGACTAGCCCCTGCCACGCTGCTCGCATCATTCTCTTTCTGGATGCCGTTAGGGAGAGAGTTGCTGCTGCTGCAGGGATAGCGTTAGGATGTTATATTAGCTTACTGTTAGGCAGGAGTGATTCTACAAGAACCCAACAGCCCTTGTTAGGCCTACAATAGCGTTATATCTTTATTTTTTTGTTTGCTTGTGGCTGGCTTGCTGGCACTAGTAGTGCAGTAGTACCATATTGTGAGGAATTTGCAGGGAGACTTGCGAACGTTATATTAGCTCTTAGTGACAAACATATCCATCTCAAACACCTAAGTGGGACAATTTATTAGGGGTTTGATTGAATTAGGCACAGTCTGACTAACTCAAAGTGACTTAAAATCCAGTTGTTGTGTGCTGTCAGTGTAGGTTAGAAACTAGGCATACAAGAACCCAACCGATTCTTAGGCCTACAATAGCGTTATATATAATATATTGTTGTTTGCTTGTGGCGGCCTTGCTGGCACTAGTAGTGCAGCTAGTACCATATGTTACGCATTGTAGGGAGAGTTGCGAACGTTCTATTTAGCTCTTAGTGACACACACATCTCAAACACCTAAGTAGGACAATATATTAGGGGTTTGATTGAATTAGGCACAGTCTGACGATTTTTTTTTTTTTCAAAACTTAAAGTGACTTAAAATACAGTTGTTGTGTGCTGTCAGTGTAGGTTAGAAACTAGGCATACAAGAACCCAACCGGCTTTCTTAGGCCTACAATAGCGTTATATATATATATATATATATATATATATTTTGTTGATTTGCTTGTGGCTGTCCTTGTTGGCACTAGTAGTGCAGCTAGTACCATATTGTGACGAATTTGCAGGGAGTCTTGTGAACGTTCTGTATAGCTCTTAGTGACACACATATCCATCTCAATTGGGGACAATTTATTAGGGGTTTGATTGAATTAGGCACAGTCTGCTTTTTCTTTTCTTTTTTTTTTTCAAAACTAAAATTCATCAGGCACAGCACAAAATCCTGTTGTGTGCTGTCAGTGTAGGTTAGAAACTAGCCACGGCAATAGGATAGAATCGTTTTCTTAAAAAACAAAAACACAAAAAAACACAAAAAAACACAAAAAAATTTACAGTTTACACTTTAATTTTGAAAATGTTGAACCCGAGGGCTAAGGGTAGAGGACGAGGGCGTGGGCGTCCCACTACTGCAGGGGTCAGAGGCCGTGGTCCTGGGCGGGGTGAGACACCACCTGCTGATGAGGGAGCAGGGGAACGCCGCAGAGCTACACTCCCTAGGTTCATGTCTCAAGTTACTGGGACCCGTAGTAGGCCAGAACAGTGCGAACAGGTGATGTCGTGGATTGCGGACAATGCTTCTAGCCATTTGTCCACCAGTCAGTCTTCCACGCAGTCCACCCATGTCACCGAAATCAGCACTCCTCCACCTCAGCCTCCTTCCCCCCAGTCTGCCCCCTCCCAGGAAAATTTGGCATTTGAACTGGCATACTCTGAGGAACTGTTTTCTGGACCCTTCCCAGAGTCACAAACCACTTGTCCGGTTGCTGCTTAGCTCTTTTCCGATGCCCAGTTCTTCCACCGGTCGCAGTCTGTGGGTGATGATGACATTGTTGACGTAGTGAAAGAAGTTTGTAAAGAGGTGTCGGAGGATGAGGAGACACGGTTGTCAGACAGTGGTGAAGTTGTTGTCAGGGCAGGAAGTCCGAGGGGGGAGCAGACTGAGGGATCGGAGGATGATGAGGTGACAGACCCAAGCTGGGTTGATAGGCCGGGTGAACACAGTGCTTCTGAGACGGAGGAGAGTCCTCAACGAGAACAGGTTGGAAGAGGCAGTGGTGGGGCCAGACGGAGAGGCAGGGCCAGAGCTGGTGCATCAGTGCCAAATGTTTCACGTAGTGAAGCTCCCGTGACGAGGGCTAGATTTTCGGAAGTCTGGAGGTTCTTTAAAGAAACACCGGATGACCGACGGACTGTGGTGTGCAACCTGTGCCACAACAGGATCAGCAGGGGTTCCACCATTACCAGCTTAACCACCACCAGTATGCGCAGGCATATGAATGCTAAACACCCCACTCAATGGAACCAAGGCCGTTCACCTCTGGCCGGGTTCACCACTGCTCCTTCCCCTGTGTCATCTGCTGCCTCTGCTAGTCAGCCCCCTGCCCAGGACACCGGCCCAAACATCTCCCGTGCGAAAACCCCACCTTCGCCTCCACGATCCTCCACAGCATCCAACAATGTCTCCATGCGCAGCGTTCAGCTCTCCATACCCCAGACGCTGGAGTGCAAGAGGAAGTACAGTGCAACCCACCCACACACCCAAGCCCTAAACGTCCACATCTCCAAACTACTTAGCCTGGAGATGCTGCCCTATAGGCTGGTATAGAACGAGGCCTTTCGCAACCTCATGGCGGCAGCCGCCCCTCGGTATTCGGTCCCCAGCCGCCACTACTTTTCCCGATGTGCCGTCCTAGCCCTGCACCAGCACGTGTCAGACAACATCATCCGTGCCCTGACCAACGCCGTTTCTGACAAGGTCCACCTGACCACGGACACGTGGACGAGTGCTGCCGGGCAGGGCCACTATATATCGCTGACGGCACATTTGGTTAACTTGGTGGAGGCTGGGACCGAGTCTGACCCTGGGGCTGGTCATATACTGCCGACGCCGAGGATTGCGGGGCCTACCACGGTCCAGGTCTCTCAGGCCTACTATGACTCCTCCTTCTCCCACCCCTCCTCCACCTCCTCCTCCGAATTACCATCCGTGGGCATGGCGCCATCAGTCGGTAGCTCTAGGCATAGCAGCAGTGCCGTCGCTAAGCGACAGCAGGCGGTGCTCAAGCTGCTGAGCCTAGGCGATAAAAGGCCCACCGCCCAAGAGCTATTACAGGGCATCACGGCGCAGACTGATCTGTGGCTGGCACCGCTAAAACCTGAAGCCAGGCATGGTTGTGTGTGACAACGGCCGTAACTTGGTGGCGGCTCTGCAACTCGGCAGACTGACACATGTGCCATGCCTGGCCCATGTGTTAAATCTCATAGTTCAGCGGTTCCTCAAGACATACCCCAATCTGTATGATTTGCTCACGAAGGTGCGCCGCATCTGTGCGCATTTCTGGAAGTCCAGCACAGATGCTGCCACTCTCAGGGCAGCGCAGCGCCGCCTCCAACTGCCCGCTCACTGACTGTTGTGCGACGTGCCCACGAGGTGGAATTCAATATTAACCATGTTATCCAGAGTTTACCAGCAGCGCAGAGCGATTGTAGACTGCCAGATGTCAACTTCCACCAGAACTGGTAGTCAGGTCAGTCAGCTTCCTCAAGTCTACAATGAGGAGTGGACGTGGATGTCTGATATCTGTCAGGTGCTGAGTAACTTTGAGGGGTCAACACAGATGGTCAGTGGCGATGCCGCCATCATCAGTCTCACCATCCCGCTCCTTGGCCTGTTGAAAAACTCTCTGGTCAACATGAAGTCAGAAGCTTTGCGCTCATCAAAAGAGACAGGGGAAGAAGATTCCCTTGTTGATAGCCAAAGCACCCCCAGGTCTGTTTCTCAGCGCATATCGGAGGAGGTGAAGGAGGATGAGGAGGAAGAGGAGGAGAATGTTGGCGAGACAGAAGAGGGGAGCATTGCTCAGTCTTTCACTGTTCAGCGTGTATGGGCAGAAGAAGAGGAGTTGGAGGATTTGGAGGAGGAGGAGATGGACAGTCAGGCCAGTGATGGACAGTCAGGAGTGAATTCTTGCGAGTTGGGACTCATCTGTTTACATTGCCCTCACCCGCCATAACCCAAACTTATAAGAACACTACTACACTTGATCTTATACAAAAGGTTCTTAGAAGTGCTGTTTGGGGAGGAGCCGAGAGACAGGGGCTTGGACAGGCGAAAGCTCGCCTGGCAGCGGACCGCCAGCTCCAGCCCAAGATCCAACTAACATAGTTTTAACTGCAGCACCTTTAATCTACTACTACTTTACTGCCTCCATACATCGTCCCCTTAGCAAACGAGCTTTGTCAGGCAGAATTTCGGGTTGTTTTCATGGCTTCCACATCAAACTTGTTAACTTTATCGCCACCCTGCTGTGTTATCCACAAAATATACTGGCAAACTTTTATCATTTACCGATATTATTTCAGCGGTTCTTGTGCATCTGTTTACATTGCCCTCACCCGCCATAACCCAAACATATAAGAACACTACTACACTTGATCTTATCCAAAAGGTTCTTAGAAGTGCTGTTTGGGGAGGAGCCGAGAGACAGGGGCTTGGACAGGCGAAAGCTCGCCTCGCAGCGGAGCGCCAGCTCCATCCCAAGATCCAACTAACATAGTTTTAACTGCAGCACCTTTAATCTACTACTACTTTACTGGCTCCATACATCGTCCCCTTATCAAACGAGCTGTGTCAGGCAGAATTTTCGGGTGTTTCGCCAGATACATAATGAAACTCGGCGCATCTGTCGCCGCCATGCTGGAGACCTGAAGTTGCAATCATAGCAGCGCAATATGGATGCCCCATACTGTCGCTCTTAATCATGGAACCATTTCAAAAAAAACTATTAAAAATAGAACCGCTATGCTATTCCATTATTCCTAGATGAAATATTCAACCGACCCCGCCTACTTTGAAAATTATAATTTTTTCAAAGTAAACGCTTCTGGCCCCTAGGCCCATTTTGGGTGGGGTGGAGCCGAGAGACAGGGGCTTGGACAGGCGAAAGCTCGCCTGGCAGCGGACCGCCAGCTCCATCCCAAGATTAGGCAGCCTCACAGGCATCCATGCATACTGCCCCTGCTGTTTCCTGTCCATTTCGAATCCACGATCCTCCACAGCGTCCACCAATGTCTCCATGCGCAACTTTCAACTCTCTATACCCCAGACGCTGGAGCGTGAGAGGATATACAGCACATCTTCCCCTTATCAAACGAGCTGTGTCAGGCAGAATTTTCGGGTGTTTCACCAGATACACTCGGCGCATCTGTCGCCGCCATGCTGGAGACCTGAAGTTTCAATCATAGAAGCAATATGGATGCCCCATACTGTCACTCTTAATCATGGAAGTCGTCTCCATGGCTGCCTCCACATGTCGTCCCCTTATCAAACGAGCTGTGTCAGGCTCATTTTTTGGGTGTTTCACCAGATACGTTATGGAACTTGGTCACTATGTCGCCACCATGCTGTGTTATCGACTAAATATACTGTCAACCTTTTGTTCACATAGGAAATCATTTCAGCGCTTCTTGCTCACCTCCTTTGGTTCCTCTCTGCAACCCATTGGTTTGAAGCCTGAGTCCATTTAGGGTATGTCGCCATGACACTCTCTAGCCTGCCGCTGCTGCCGCTGCCTTTGCATGCCTTCTTCTATAGTGTCAGGGTCAATTATTGGATAAGAAAAAACTTTCAATGATCCAGCCAGGTTCCAATGAAACTTCAGACTCTATTTTGTCAAAATCGTGCATCCAATCGTGCATCCAATCATGCTCCCCGAACACCAAGGCAACGTGGATGCAAACCACATCATACATATCAAATAATATTCGTTTTTCACTCACCTGATATGCCTGTCCGTAGATAGGCACTAACAAATTTCTACGATGAATTGGGCGCGATGAGAGGGCCCCGCATACATGGTTGCCACAGAGACCGGGTTACCACCAGGTGATCCATCACAAGCAACGTCTCCACTGATATATCACACAAGGTGATCCATCACTTGTTTTTGCATGTGATCGGCACAAGAGACGCCTTCGTTGCCCTGGAGATGGGAAGCATCGGAGGTCTAATTGGAACAATGGGAAACAAGAAAGGTTTTTTTTTATACCCATCAGTGTTTTATTTGTTTACTGTAATGTATAATAATAAAGCTATGTATGTTTTATCTTTTGTAAAAAAACATATGTAAACTTTTTGTAACACAGAGTATCTGAAAGGTATACATGTGCACGTCGGGTCACCACACCTCTTCACAGGTGCAGTCATTCCAGATAGTATAAAGCCGAGTGCACGTTTTCACTTCAGATACACCACGATTAAGAACGGTCTGTCCATTCGAAACGCGTTGGATTGAAGGGGAATATTGAAACCATACTGTGGATGCACGGTTTTGACAAAATAAAGTCTGAAGTTTCATTGGAACCTGGCTGGATCATTGAAAGTTTTTTCTTATGCTGTTTCGACCTTGACAAACGAGGTGGAGTCCGTGCCGTTTCCAGAGTATAGGAGGCTGGAGGTGAGCTGGAACAGTTACTTTTCTCAATTATTGGATATTTTAGATGATATCTAGCCTCATTCGGTCACTCTGTCATGGCCATGCTGTTGCCCATAATTTTGGCATAATGGTGCGATTAAGCAGCCTCAGAGGCATCCATGCATGCTGCCCCTGCTGTTTCCTGTCCATTTCCGTGGTGTTTCCATCATTTTCTGAGGTTTCCAGGTGTTTGGCCAAGCTTCCCTGTGCAGACCCTTGGTCCCCTTGAAAAATGCTTGAGTCTCCCATTGACTTCAATGGGGTTTGTTATTCAAGTCGAGCACTCGAGCATCGGGAAAAGTTAGTCTCGAATAACGAGCACCCGAGCATTTTAGTGCTCGCTCATCTCTAGTCAACATGTAAATTTAAAAATAAAAAAATATCATATAAAATTCCCACTGATTTCATATAAATTGTATACAAACATCATATATGTGTACTACTAATTTCATAAAGATTATATATAAATTTCATCTAAACTTTCATATATGCATTAACATATAAATATATTGCTGGCCAGTCTCCACACCTCAGCTGTTCTTAGCAGTTAATAGAGTATAGAGCAGTGATGGCAAACCTTTTGGAGACAGAGTGCCCAAGCTACAACCAAAACCCACTTGTATGTCGCAAAGTGCCAACATGACAATGTAAGCAGTAACTAATTGATTCCTGCTGTATCACAGGTTTTAATCTTATTACTGTCCTGAATTCACCAAAACAATAGAAATATGGAGAAATTTGGATTTGAGCTTCCCTCCAGGATCCCCTAAAGAGGAAGAATCAGGGGACCCAGAGCAGGAGCTCAAATGACAATCCAACTCTATCCACACCTTCTCACTCCTCCTGTAGTCCTAGCACCCAAGGGTGTCACTTTAAAATAGCGCTGAGCATGGCGCATCCTGGGCTGTATTGTACCACAGGAGGAATCCTTGAGTCTTATCTGGCTAACTCTGCTAACCCGTGCCATAGGTTCGCCACCACTGGTATAGAGTATATGGGATGGGTGACTCTTATTTAAGATTGAGGTCTTATAGTTATGATATTATAGAAGTATTTCCTGAACATGTGGGGCATCATGAAGTAATATAATAATTCTAACAACTGGTAAGTGCTTTATATCAAAATTGTAATAAAGGATAATATTTCACATGGAATTTTTCTTAGGGGGTACATTACAGTGTTAACCAAAGTGCCGTAAGGTAAAGTAAAGTAAAAGTATGCACAGTAAGACTAGACAGTGCTATGCTGCACTAGATTTTAACAAAGTGTTTGATGCTGAATGCTAAATAGAACCTGCCATTTAACCCCTTCCTGCTCAGCGTCTAATATATTGACTTAGTGCTCAGTGAGATAGGAAAGATACTAGGGATCTGTACGGTAGGTACTGTTGCACAATCACTATTACGACCCCCCCCCCCCGTCATCCCCCCAGCTTTATTTCCAGCACCGTCCATTTACTTGTAGTATGCCCCCTATTGCCCCCAGACGAAGGCTCATCCTTGAGCCGAAACGCGCGTCGGGGCCAGCGTTTCAGTCCAGGCAGAGGAACATATCGTTACCCTATTGGTAAGGACCTTTTTCCATTACTGTGTAGGTTCCCACATTACTGCATGAGTACCAGGCACGGTAGACATTACCAGCCAGTACTTCAGTGGATTCCCTTCCCCCTTTCCCGGGTTTTACAGTCCACCATGTTATATACACAATTTTTCCCCTACTGCCTTGGGTTCTGACCGCTAGTTTTTCTGTGTCATCACCATACTGTATCTACTTGTCTACATTATTTGTCGTTTTATTGTTGTTGTTTAAAATAAAAGTATTTTATCTGCAAATTATACAACTTGTTCTGGTTACTCCTCTCTTCCCTCCGACTTTGCCTTGGGGGGATACTTTTGGGTTCTCTTGTGATTTGAGGTGTGTAGCCTTGTGCGTACACCAACAGGTGGGGGGCCACTTTTGGCCAGAATTGGAGGGACTTGTGCCACTGGGCCGTTATTTGTTTCCCGCTCGCCCAAACCTGATCTGCTGCCTTTGGATCTATAGAAGTAAGAGTAGTGCATGTGGTATTTGGAGGATGTAGTAGTGGACGCCGTTTGTGGAGGATGTAGTACTGCATGCGGTGTGCGGAGGCCATAGCAGTGCAAGTCATCGGTAGAGGAGTTAGTAGTGCATGGGTGTTTCGAGGAGGTATTGGTGCATGCAATTTGCTACTAAAACTATAAACCTTTTAAAATTTGTAAAAAGTAAGCAAACGTAAAAAAAAATTTGGGACTAAAAAGAAGACAAATGGCAAAAGTTTCCTACAAAAAAAAAACTTTTTGTCCAAAAAATAGAACATTTGAAAGTCATAAAATTGTAATTTTTTTCAAATTTTTCCTAAATTGTTGAATTCCCCCACCCCCAAAAAACCCAACCAATCAGCAAAATTATTCTACTAATGTAAACTACAATGTGTCATGAGAAAATAGTCTCAAAATCAGTTAGATAATTTAAAGTAATAAAAAGTTATTACAAAACGAAGAGACACTTGTCAGATTTTAAAAAATAAAACTGTATTTGCAGTGTTCCCTGCACTGTCCTGTCTCCCGTGTCCTGATTGAAAGATCTCACTGCTACAAACATGCTCCGGGTATGAAACTAGTACTTAGAGATCATATTCAACTATAGACATATACAGCTTCCTTTACTACAGGGGCTGTAGAAAAGGCAGGAAACTGAAAACAATCATTTGCTGGAAGATTGAAAGAGAGAGAGAAAAAGAGAGACAGACTTTATACTTCAGCTATCCACCTTCAAGACTGGATTAGAGAACATTAATAAAATTCATAGCTATTTCCCCATATTAGGTTTTATTCTGTAACTTTAGTGAAATTTAAGAAAAAATAACTAAATATGTTAATGCTGTAACTATGATTACCTGTAGAATATAGATAATGTGTAACTTAGGATATATAGTAAACAAAGAAAAAAAATGTCAAAACTCAGTTATACATTTTTGTTATTTTTTCTACTCCAACACAAAAGTTAATACATTTTCATTAGAGATGAGCGAACATACTCGTCCGAGCTTGATGCTCGTTCCAGCATTAGCGTACTCGAAACTGCTCGTTGCTCGGACGAGTATTTCGCCAGCTCGAGAAAATGGCATCTCCCGCCGTTTTGCTTTTTGGCGGCCAGAAACAGAGCCAATCACAAGCCAGGAGACTCTGCACTCCACCCAGCATGACGTGGTACCCTTACACGTAGATAGCAGTGGTTGGCTGGCCAGATCAGGTGACCCTGGAATAGACTAGCCCCTGCCCGCGCTGCTCGCGTCATTCGCTGTCTGGATGCCGCTAGGGAGAGAGCTACTGCTGGTCAAGGAAAGCGTTAGGCTGTTCTATTAGAATAGTGTTAGGCAGGAGTGATTCTACAAGAACCCAACAGTCCTTCTTAGCCCTAGCAATAGCGTTATATTTTACTTTTTTTTGGTTTGCTTGTGGCTGGGCTTGCTGCTATTAGTAGTGCAGCTAGTACCATATTGTGAGTAATTTGCAGGGAGACTTGTGTTTAGCTCTTAGTGACACACATATCCACCTCAAACACCCAAGTGGGACAATTTATTAGGGGTTTGATTTGAATTAGGCCGAGTCTGCTGATTTTTTTTTTTTTTTTTTACGTTTATTTCTTTTTAGAACTCACAGTAATCTGCCAAAGCAGTGTGCTTTGAGTGTGGGCTAGAAAATAGCCATAGGAGAACCCCAATGGCTTATTTAGGCCTACAATAGCATTATATTTTCCTTTTTTTTTTGGTTTGCTTGTGGCTGGGCTTGCTGGCATTAGTAGTGCAGCTAGTACCATATTGTGAGGAATTTGCATCCACCTCAAACACCGAAGTGGGACAATTTATTAGGGGTTTGATTTGTATTAGGCACAGTCTGCTGATTTATTTATTTTTTACGTTTATTTATCTTACAACTCAAAGTCATCTGGCACAGCACAAAATCCAGTTGTGTGCTGTCAGTGTAGGTTAGAAACTAGCCATAGCAATAGGATAGCATCGTTTTGTTTAAAAAAAAACACAAAAAACACAAAAAAAAAAAAAAAATTTTAAGTTTACACTTTAATTTTGAAAATGTTTAACCCAAGGGCTAGGGGTAGAGGACGAGGGCGTGGACGTGGGCGTCCAACTACTGCAGGGGTCAGAGGCCGTTGTCCTGGGCGGGGTGAGACACCACCTGCTGATGAGGGAGCAGGGGAACGCCGCAGAGCTACACTCCCTAGGTTCATCATGTCTCAAGTTACTGGGACTCGTGGTAGAGCACTGTTGAGGCCAGAATAGTGCGAAGAGGTGATGTCGTGGATTGCGGACAATGCTTCTAGCCATTTGTCCACCAGTCAGTCTTCCACGCAGTCCACCCATGTCACCGAAATCAGCACTTCTCCAGCTCCTCCACCTCAGCCTCCTACCCCCCAGTCTGCCCCCTCCCAGCAAAATTTGGCATTTGAACCGGCATACTCTGAGGAACTGTTTTCTGGACCCTTCCCACAGTCACAAACCACTTATCCGGTTGCTGCTGAGCAATTTTCCGATGCCCAGGTTTTCCACCGGTCACAGTCTGTGGGTGATGATGACATTATTGACGTAGTGGAAGAAGTGTGTAAAGAGGTGTTGGACGATGAGGAGACACGGTTGTCAGACAGTGGTGAAGTTGTTGTCAGGGCAGGAAGTCCAAGGGGGAAGCAGGCTGAGGGATCGGAGGATGATGAGGTGACAGACCCAAGCTGGGTTGATAGGCCGGGTGAACACAGTGCTTCTGAGACGGAGGCGAGTCCTATAGCAGAACAGGTTGGAAGAGGCAGTGGTGGGGCCAGAGGGAGAGGCAGGGCCAGAGCTGGTGCATCAGCGCCAAATGTTGCCCGTAGTCAAGCTCCCGTGGCGAGGGCTAGATTTTCAGAAGTCTGGAGGTTCTTTAAATAAACACCGGATGACCGACGGACTGTGGTGTGCAACCTTTGCCAAACCAGGATCAGCAAGCGTTCCACCACTACTAGCTTAACTACCACCAGTATGCGCAGGCATATGAATGCTAAACACCCCACTCAATGGCACCAAGCCCGTTCACCTCCGGCCGGGCACACCACTGCTCCTTCCCCTGTGTCATCTGCTAGTCAGCCCCCTGCCCAGGACCACGGCCCAAACACCTCCCGTGCGAAAACCCCATCTTCGCCTCCACAATCCTCCACAGCATCCACCAGCGTTCAGCTCTCCATACCCCAGACGCTGGAGCGCAAAAGGAAGTATAGCGCAACCCACCCACACGCCCAAGCCCTCAACGTCCACATCTCCAAGTTGCTTAGCCTGGAGATGCTGCCCTATAGGCTGGTAGAGACCGAGGCCTTTCGAAACCTCATGGCGGCGGCCGCCCCTCGTTATTCGGTCCCCAGCCGCCACTACTTTTCCCGATGTGCCGTCCCAGCCCTGCACAAGCACGTGTCAGAGAACATCATCCGTGCCCTGACCAACGCCGTTTCTGACAAGGTCCACCTGACCACGGACACGTGGACGAGTGCTGCCGGGCAGGGCCACTATATATCGCTGACGGCACATTGGGTTAACTTGGTGGAGGCTGGGACCGAGTCTGACCCTGGGGCTGCTCATATACTGCCGACGCCGAGGATTGCGGGGCCTACCTCGGTCCAGATATCAAAGGCCTACTATGCCTCCTCCCACCCCTCCTCCACCTCCTCCTCTGAATTACCATCCATGGGCATGGCGCCATCAGTCGGTAGCTCTAGGCACAGCAGCAGTGCCGTCGCTAAGCGACAGAAGGCGGTGCTCAAACTGCTGAGCCTAGGCGATAAAAGGCACACCGCCCAAGAGCTATTACAGGGCATCACGGCGCAGACTGATCTGTGGCTGGCATCGCTGAACCTGAAGCCAGGCATGGTTGTGTGTGACAACGGCCGTAACCTGGTGGCGGCTCTGCAACTTGGCAGACTGACACATGTGCCATGCCTGGCCCATGTGTTAAATCTCATAGTTCAGCGTTTCCTCAAGACATACCCCAATCTGTATGATTTGCTCACGAAGGTGCGCCGCATCTGTGCGCATTTCAGGAAGTCCAGCACAGATGCTGCCACTCTCAGGGCAGCGCAGCGCCGCCTCCAACTGCCCGCTCACCGACTGTTGTGCGACGTGCCCACGAGGTGGAATTCAACACTGACCATGTTATCCAGAGTTTACCAGCAGCGCCGAGCGATTGTAGACTGCCAGATGTCAACTTCCACCAGAACTGGTAGTCAGGTCAGTCAGCTTCCTCAAGTCTACAATGAGGAGTGGACGTGGATGTCTGATATCTGTCAGGTGAGGAGTCAACACAGATGGTCAGTGGCAATGCCGCCATCATCAGCCTCGCCATCCCGCTGCTTCGCCTGTTGAAAAACTCTCTGGTCAGCATGAAGTCGGAAGCTTTGCGCTCGTCACAAGAGACGGGAGAAGAAGATTCCCTTGTTGATAGCCAAAGCACCATATCGGAGGAGGTGGAGGAGGATGAGGAGGAAGAGGAGGAGAATGTTGGCGAGACAGAAGAGGGGACCATTGTTCAGTCCTTCACTGTTCAGCGTGTATGGGCAGAAGAAGAGGAGTTGGAGGAGTTGGAGGAGGAGGAAATGGACAGTCAGGCCAGTGAGGGTAGTGAATTCTTGTGCGTTGGGACTCTGGCGCATATGGCAGATTTCATGCTAGGCTGCCTATCCCGTGACCCTCGCGTTCAAAGAATTTATTCCAGCACCGATTACTGGGTATTCACTCTACTGGACCCACGGTACAAGCAAAATCTTTCCACTCTCATCCCTGGAGAGGAAAGGAGTGTGAGAATGCATGAATACCAGCAGGCCCTGGTGCACATGCTGAAACAGTATTTCCCTTCTGACAGCGCTAGCGGCAGAGGGCGTACTTCTGCGGGACAAGTAGCGAGGGAGAGTAGGCGAGCAGGCAGCTTTTCCAGCACTGGCAGGGGTACGTTTTACAAGGCCTTTGCCAGTTTTATGTCACCCCAGCAAGACACTATCACCTGTCCCCAGTCTCGGCAGAGTAGGGCTGATCTTTACAGAAAGATGGTGAGGGAGTACGTAGCTGACCATACCATCGTCCTAAATGATCACACAGCTTCCTACAACAACTGGGTTTCAAAGATGTACATGTGGCACGAACTGGCGCTGTACGCCTTGGAGGTTCTTGCCTGCCCTGCCGCTAGCGTGTTGTCCGAGCGGGTTTTCAGTGCAGCTGGTGGCATCATCACCGATAAGCGTACACGCCTGTCGACTGACAGCGCTGACAGGCTTATCAAGCCTATCAAGATGAATAAAGCCTGGATTTCTCCGCATTTTCATTCTCCACCAGGTGAAAGAAGCTCAACCTGAATAATGTATGCACTCCTCCTCCTCATTTTCCTCCTTCTCCTCCTTTTTGTACACTAAAGCATAGGAAACTGGCTATTTTTTGCCAGGGCCAACTGGCTCTAGCTATAGTACTCTATGTATTTAATTTTTCTGGAGGGCCACCTACC